>SJXQ01002295.1:107852-237585 GCA_006408695.1 Aepyceros melampus
GTTCTTCTGTATATTCTTGCCACTTCTTCTTAATATTTTCTGCTTCTGTTAGGTCCAGACCATATCCAGTCGGTGTCAAATCCTATTGAATAACCTTTAATACAATTTTTTTTTCAGCTCTTGTCCATTTTCCTTTCAACTAAAGCAACTTAATTTCAACTCTTTTTTTAACTATCCCTGATCACTAATGTAGCCTCCTAATTGATAGGCATTTTAAATGTCTCTCTATTTCAACCTATTCAGAACTACATTATAAACTTTCATTCAAGAAGATAAACTCTTTTCTATGATGTGATAGCACAAAAAGTTGGTGATTGGTTTTAAAAAGGAAATTTGGCCAACTAATTAGGGTCCTCACACTTTGTTTTTTAAAAGTTCTTACCAAGAAGAAAACCAAGAAGATACAGAAACTTAAAATAGGCTTACTGCTGATAAGTTACTTCAGTCGTGTCCAACTTGGTGCGACCCCATAGACGGCAGCCCACCAGGCTCCCTCATCCTCAGGATTCTCCGGCAAGAACACTGCAGTGGGTTGCCATTTCCTTCTCCATAAAATAGGCTTAAGTCTCTCTAAAAAGTGATTTTATTGACATCTCCTTTCTATTAAAATCCCTGTAGTTTGAGAACTGGGAGGAAGAAAAGGGCAGAAGGAAAGAATGCGGAGTTGGTTGTGTGTGTGTGTTTATGTGGTTGTTAAAAGAAGGAAACTAAATAGTTGGGTAGCTGGGCTGGTCCATTAGAATAGCAGACAGTATGTCCTTGAAAGAGTCTGTGGAGTTGCCCTAACCTTGAATAACCTTATCAAAGTATTTTTTCTCCCTCAATGAATGGCACAGTGAGGAGTTTTTAATCAGTATGATTGATTTTTAACCTGTAGGTGTGATTTTTCAGACATCATAGGCGATTACAGAGAATTTAACTGGCAGATCTGAGGAAAGCTGTTCTCCCACAGCTGATTTGGTGTTCAACCAAGGCTTTAGTTTCTTGGAGGAGTTTTGATTGAGGATTCAGGCCTCCAGCTAGTCATGCACTTTGTATACCCTATTCCTAGGAGCCCTCAAGGCAAGGTCCCTTGATCTGAGACTTTTAGCAGAAGTCCTCTCCAGACTCCTCTGCTGAAACCTCCTTACGATAAGCATGTTGGCCTGGCAGGGGGATAAAGACACGTTTATCCTCTGACTTGGAAGCCAGTAATTTCCCACTTCTAGCTCTCCTGCAGCTCCCTCCTTCCACCTTTGTTGCTGTTGTTCAGTTGCTCAGTCACGTTCAACTCTTTGCGAGCCCATAGACTGCAGGATGCCAGGCTTCCCTGTCCTTCACCATTTCCCCTAGTTTTGCTCAAACTCATGTCCACTGAGTTGATGATGTCATCCAGCCATCTCATTCTCTGCCACACCCCTCTTCTCCTGTCCTCAATCTTTCCCAGCACCAGTGTCTTTACCAAAGAGTTGGCTCCTGCCTCAGGTAGCCGAAGTAATGGAGTTTCAGCTTCAGCACCAGTCCTTCCAATGAATACTTTATTTAGGATCCAGAAAACTGCCAGAGCCTTTTGTCCTGGGTTCGCTCAACAGTGAGAGGATCCTCTATTTTGCACTGGCCTACCCTATCCCCAGCTGATGTGCCTTTCCTACGGAAAAAAACAGGTATTCTGGCATTTACTTCTGTTTCAGTCTCTTGCTTATGTCATGGCAGTGATTAAAGGCTTAACTTTCACTTTTATCTTGTTACTTTGACTGGCAACTCTGACGCCTGACATTTCTGCTTACTTTCTTCAGCACCAGTCCTTCCAATGAATACTTTATTTAGGATCCAGAAAACTGCCAGAGCCTTTTGTCCTGGGTTCGCTCAACAGTGAGAGGATCCTCTATTTTGCACTGGCCTACCCTATCCCCAGCTGATGTGCCTTTCCTACGGAAAAAAACAGGTATTCTGGCATTTACTTCTGTTTCAGTCTCTTGCTTATGTCATGGCAGTGATTAAAGGCTTAACTTTCACTTTTATCTTGTTACTTTGACTGGCAACTCTGACGCCTGACATTTCTGCTTACTTTCTCTCCCCTAGCTCATCTGAGTTCCGACATAGATGTCAGGGGGAAAGGGGCCACCAGAGAGGAAATCAATTATCTCCATCAGAATTTCCCTCCCCACTTTTCTTAATTCAATCCCCTTGAGAGCTTTCATATTGCTATTTATTAGTTCTACATATTACTAACCTCTGGTTCTGTTTTGAATCTTTAATTTCCATAGTACTTTTGGAATGTTTTGGTCAAATTCCTTTCTTGCTATCACTCTATATGCTTTATCAACATTTATTTATTTTTTATTTCTTCTATCTTTTAAATAACATACAAAACTTCATATTTACTCTCAGATTACAAACTTCTCATACAATAATTTTCAATCATAATGAAAATATCCTGACACCCTAGATCTGATATGGGATCCTTAAGCTGTTTTGTGGGTGAAACAACAGATCCTGGTATTATGGGGATTTTTCTGAGGGAATCTCACTCCTTATATTTGCTCTTTTCATGTGGAATTAATTATGAACTCCTCCACCAAGAATTTTAAAAATGCTATAATGTTATCGCAATCCAACTTTTCTAGTTTTGTCTTACAATTGTCCATTAAATGTAACTTAGGCTCTGGTAAAACTGAATTATAATTAGCGCTCCTTCCTTACTCCAAACCATGTCCAATTGAAATTATGTCTGAACTCTAATATCTGGCTCAAGTACGTATTCGTTTACAGACATTCTATACTTCAATATGAAATCTCATAGAAAATTTACACATTTTATAAAATTTATAATCTGATTGTATCTTTGTCATTTTGTTGCTTGTTAAATTGATTTTTATACTTTTCATGTGTGTAATTGAATGTACTTTTATTTCCTAATGGGTGATTTTTGAAAAGTCAGATTATGAATACAGAAGGTATCTAGGATATTAGAACTCTGACAAATGGCAGGTAATTCATGACGGCCTGGATGGGTGGCCATTTCTTAGTCATAATAATGATACTCTGAAAAATTGCAACATTAAAAAAAAAACTGAAGGGAGATTGTGGATAGCTAGACAATAAAAACTGTTATGAGGCTATTCTCTAACAGTGGATGGAAGAAACCAGATTGAGTATGGAGACAGAAATTTTGCTTTATTTCTAGGTTAGGTACAGAAGGGACTTCTACAGAATATGAAGATTAGCCTAAAAATAGATACAGACTGGTTCAAGGGTTTCCGATTCTGTTATCAGCAGCTTTGCCATTTCCAGTTCTCTCTTTTCTAGTCCAGGTGTTCACTTCCTTCCTTCTTGGTTCTTGGCTCCTCCCCCAGTTATGGAGAGACCGCGGGATAATTGACAACATGGGGACAGCGGTTTGGAGTCTGTTTAGTGTCCCAGGAAACCTTTAATGTCCTCTTGATCTCAAGGAATCCTTTTCTGTGGAGTATTTAAAAGACAATTTGAAGTCTGTTTTCTCTATGTCTGAAGCCTGAACCAACATTTACAATAGTCTTTCAAAGTAAAGTTTCATTAAATGTTAGGTATTAAAATGTTAGGTAATAGTCTCAAAGCCTTGTATTAATAACATTCCACCAGAGGTAAGTGTGCAGATTTGATTAAGAAGAAAGGCGTTATAGCAAGAATAAGTTGCTGCTGCTGCTGCGTCGCTAGAATAAGTTGAGTATAGAGAAATCTTTCACATAGGAAATAATGTTTATTAAAGTAAATTACAGGATTTTACTTACCAGTAAATAGCAATATATTCATTCACCCACGTATTAGAACAAAATGTCTATTAAATCTATACCAGTTTAACAGAAAATATGTACCAATAATTATTCACAATATCAAGGCTTTTTAAGGCTCTGAGAAATAAATCAGAATAGAAATTTCATAGATTAATTCAGTAAGTAATCTTCACCCCCCCAAAAGTATAACTATTAGTGGATAAATTATTATCCTTTTTATTCCTCTTTTATATGAAATAATCTATCTTATTTGAAAGTCAGTTATATATTCCTAAATATATGATATGTGTTAAGTGATTAATCTTCTGCTAAAATAAATACATAATATGCAAATCATGGGCTTCCCAGTTGTTTCTAGTAGTAAAGATGCTTGCCAATGCAGGGGATGTAAGAGACATGGGTTCGATCCCTGGGTCAGGAAGATTCCCTGGAGGAAGGCATGGCAACCCATTCCAGTATTCTTGCCTGGAATAACCCATGGACAGAAGAGCCTGGCAGGCTATAGACCAGTGGGTTACAAAGAGTCAGACACAGCTGAAGTGACAAAGCAGCACACACCTGCAAATCATACAATTAAATTTAGTTCAGCTTATGTGATTTATGTTTATGGAGTGATTAAGATATATATAGTGGAGAACTTGATCTCAGTGTTTAAGGACCTTCAGTTGTCAGTTATATATTTCTAAATATATGATATGTGTTAAGTGATTAATCTTCTGCTAAAATAAATACATAATATGTAAATCATGGGCTTCCCAGTTGTTTCTAGTAGTAAAGATGCTTGCCAATGCAGGGGATGTAAGAGACATGGGTTTGATCCCTGGGTCAGGAAGATTCCCTGGAGGAAGGCATGGCAACCCATTCCAGTATTCTTGCCTGGAATAACCCATGGACAGAAGAGCCTGGCAGGCTATAGACCAGTGGGTTACAAAGAGTCAGACACAGCTGAAGTGACAAAGCAGCACACACCTGCAAATCATACAATTAAATTTAGTTCAGCTTATGTGATTTATGTTTATGGAGTGATTAAGATATATATAGTGGAGAACTTGATCTCAGTGTTTAAGGACCTTCAGTCTACTTAGGATGATATTTATGTTCCTGATGAACAAATATATTCAAGTTTTACTTTACAGTAATCAAAACAGTAATGGAGAAAAAAATCCGTATACTATGTATACGTGGCAAGTCCTTTTTATAAAATTGATGACAAATCAAGGTTCTATGGAATTCCAATAAGTTTTATATCTCTCAAAATTTAATTAAGAACAAATGTATACTTGAATTCTGATTAAAAATAAATTTCACAAATTCAGGATCAGAGAGAACATGACAAACTTTAAACATTTGAAAACTACATTAAAAATTTCATGGACAAGATAAAAAATAAATAATGGAATGAAATCACTAAAATGAACTTACATATTTTTAGATGCTTCATTTAGTCACACATTCCCCAAACAAGATTTTCAACTTCCTACTATATGCCAAGTACTTTAAAAAATTAATAAAATATAGATTCTGTTGAAAAAGTTGATCTCCTTAAATCAAAATATATAAAACATAATTGTGTGAAGAAGTAAAAAAAAAGTCACTAGATAAAATTAAGTGACTAGAAACAAGTCAGTCTAGATAAGGTTTACATTATACCTTACTTCATCATACTTCATTCATACTTCATCAGATGAATGGCTGTTACTCCTATTTCTGATGAGGTCTATAATATTGAGATTATCTTATTATGTTTTGGAAAAGGATCCTAAATGCAAGAATTTATGCAGAACAAAATAACTAGGTTGATAAATAAATCTTGGAAATATCTGATAGGAGCAATTGAAGGCAGATAGAATAATTGTTACAGAAACTAAGGAACTCTACTAAAGAAATAAGCTTTTTAAGTTGAACATGACTATTTTAAAAGTTTAAAATGCTGTCTTTTAGAAATTAAACATATTCAGAGTTGTTCTATTAAAAAAAAAAGATGTAGGATCAATTATTTTGTTAGAGACAAGCAAGGCTCAAAAGAGTATGGAGAATGATTTTTTATCAATTTGGACTTTCCCAAAAAGGGAATAATCTGATTTCTGAAGTATTCAAGAAAATGTAGGTGTTATAAATGATAAAGAAGAAATTACTGTTCTATATATAGGTCTATATTATAATCTATCTAGTGTACAGTTTTCTAATTTTGTATTTTTATGTCTTTTACATACTTCTAAATGAGACATTAAAATATTATTATAAATACTTCATACTTATATCTTAATTATTATTAATTTTGCTATCAGAGTCTATAGAATGATGTCCTCAGGAGTTTGTAAGCTATTTAAGAGCAGTACACAGATTTATTTCTAATTGGTGATCTGCCTCTCTTATCTCTTACTTCTTTGTTATAGCTCAATGCTTTAAGCTATCAGAGAAGCTTCTTATAATCTGCTGCCAAGAGCAAGAAACCAGACAACCAGTCTTGTTAAATCAATAAGCTTAACTATGCATACAGTTATGTTAGCTGTCTCCTATTTGAGTGAGATCAATTAAAGTGAGTAAACTTTAGGATAAATACTTTATAAGCTAAGAGATCATGCTGTATTTTTATTTTCCTTTTCACTTAATTTATTAATTTTTTGCATACCATGAAGACCCCTGTTCTCTTTTACTTATGATAATAATTTATTTGCTCGGATTCTATTTTTTTTAATTGAAGTATAATTGCTTTATACGGTTGTGTTAGTTTCTGCTGTAAAACAAAATGAATCAACTATGTAGTGAAAAGTGTGAAAGTGTTGGTTGCCCACTCATGTCTGACTCTTTGCCATCCATTGACTGTAGCCTGCCATGTTCCCCTGTCCATGGAATTCTCCACCCAAGAATACTAGAGTGAGCTGCCATTCCCTTCTCCAGGGGATCTTCATGACAGACAGATAGAACCTGCCTTGTAGGCAGATTCTTTACCACCTTAGCCTGTACACATATATACCTTCTCTCTTGAGCCTCTCTCCCATCCCCCTATCTCATTCCTCTACATCATCACAGAGCACCAGGCTGAGCTCCCTGTGATATACAGCAGCTTCCTGCTAGCTATTTTACACATGGTAATGTATGTATGTCAATACTACACTTTCAATTTGTCCCACTCTATCCTCTTATATCGGAGAAGGCAACGGCACCCCACTCCAGTACTCTTGCCTGGAGAATCCCATGGACTGGGACGGAGGAGCTGGTAGGCTGCAGTCCATGGGGTCGCGAAGAGTCGGACACGACTGAACGACTTCACTTTCACTTTTCACTTTCACACATTGGAGAAGGAAATGGCAACCCACTCCAGTGTTCTTGCCTGGCAAGTCCCAGGGACAAGGGAGCCTGGTAGGCTGCAGTCCATGGGGTCGCGAAGAGTCGGACACGACTGAACGACTTCACTTTCACTTTTCACTTTCACACATTGGAGAAGGAAATGGCAACCCACTCCAGTGTTCTTGCCTGGCAAGTCCCAGGGACAAGGGAGCCTGGTAGGCTGCAGTCCATGGGGTCGCGAAGAGTCGGACACAACTGAACGACTTCACTTTCACTTTTCACTTTCACACATTGGAGAAGGAAATGGCAACCCACTCCAGTGTTCTTGCCTGGAGAATCCCAGGGACAAGGGAGCCTGGTGGGCTGCCGTCTATGGGGTCGCCCAGAGTCGGGCACGACTGAAGCAAGTTAGCAGCAGCAGCAGTAGCATCCTCTTATATATTTGTGTTTGTGATTCAAGTCAGATGCCATTCACAATCTTTCACAGAGATTGAATGGTAGCAAAGAAAGAAGAAACATAGTCATAAAGTGTGTCTCTGTTGGATTTAGACATTATTTTTGAAGTTTTCATTTTTATTTGTTTTGGTGAGAAAAGTTTATTTTAGGCAAATAGAAAACATTGATAGGAGGAAGGAAGAAGAAAAACAAATCGCCTAAATAGTTAAGTACACCATTCTTAACTAAAGAAAAGCAAATAAGTAGGAATGGAAAAAAAAAAAAAAGGCAGGATAGAAAAGTGAAAAGGTCAAAATATGTGAAGACTTTCAGATCAGGTTGAAGGAAAGTTTGAGCATTACCATACAGAGATTCTGGTAGTTCTACACACATGCAGCATACATGGGTACATACATTGTTTTAATGTTTGTCACTGTTTTCACTTTAACAAGAAAATATGCAAGTGACATTGATCATTTTTACTAATAAAAGTTGAAATCAATAGTCTAATCATAATAACTTCTAAAATCCACTCAGATGAACAGTGAAAATTGGTTACACCAATATTTGTCAGTTGTGAATGATTAGATGGCCTGGCAGAGGTATCATTTAGCTTCTGGTTGGCAAGAAAGCATCAGTTACATTAAGATCACTACTTTATTCATTATGCCATTGAAAATTAGCCATGAATAATGAATACAAATAGAAATATTGGATGAAAGCAAGGTCCAATATTTGGTTATCAGATAATCAAATAACTCAGAGTGTGCACATATTAATATTTTGTTCAAACTTAAAAGTCATTATTGAAAATGTAGATTTCAAGAAACCAGTTTTTCAAGCACTGCTTACTTTTGTAACAGGACTACTAACACTGAAATAGTTTCTCCTTACATTGCTATGATATCTTGATGCTGCAGTCTGCCTTGAACTTTATTTTCAAAAGTGAGTAGTGAACTAAGCAAAATATCAGAGTTTCTGGAAAGGACTCAATTCTCATTGCTGAGAAGGATCCACAGCAGAAAAGGGTAGTATATAAAGGCAAGGAACAAGGTTGTTGTTCAGTTGCTAAGTCATATCTAACTCTTTGTGATCTCAGGGGCTGCAGCATACCAGGCTTCCCTGTCCTTCACTATCTCCCAAAGTTTGCTCAAAATCACGTTCACTGGTTGTCCATCTAACCATTTCATCCTCTGCTCCCCTCTTCTCCTTTTGCTTTAAATCTTTCCTAGCTTCAAGTTCTTTTCCAATGAGTTGGTTCTTTGAATCAGGTAGCCAAAGCATGGGAGCTTCAGCTTCAGCATCAGTCCTTCCAGTGAATATTCAGGTTTGATTTCCTTTAGGATTGACAGGTTGGATCTCCTTGCAGTCCAAGGGACTCTCAAGAGTCTTCTCCAACACCACAGTTCACAAGCATCAATTCTTTGGTGCTCAGCCTTCTGTATGGTCCACCTCTCACAGTTGGACATGACACCTGAGAAAAACGATGGCTTTGACTATGTGAACTTTTATTGGCAAAGTAATGTCTTTGCTTTTAATACGCTGTCTAGGTTTGTCACAGCTTTTCTTCTAAGGAGCAAGTGTCTTTTAAGTTTGTGGCTTCAGTCACTATCTGCAGTGACCTTGGAGCCCTAGAAATCATATAAGCTTTTAAAATCTACTTTTATTATTTTAGAAAAAAACAATGAAAATACAAGAAAAACTTTATATTAAAGAAAAATAGAAGCAGTCAAAATTATAAAACATATTTTCCAAAACTGAGACACCTTCACCAAGTGGGAGAGAGTTGATTAAAGAGCTGCGAATACTTCTCCAGATTGCAAGTAGATGGCCTTAATTCTTTACTATAGTCTCTGTTCTGAGATACTGAAGGTGGGGCAGAGGGAAAAGAATATAGTGATTATAATATGCTAACTGGAAGGTCAGTAGTAATGGAAGGAGGAATATAGGTTGTTTGAAAAACTGAGGTGACAACTATGTGTGTTCATATATATGCACACTAAGGTACATGGAGAGACAACAGACACAGCTTAGAAATGCTAATGGCTCCAGTTTACTTGTAAAAATTTCTATCCTATAGTTCAGTTCAGTTCAGTTCAGTCACGCAGTCGTGTCCAACTCTTTGCGACCCCATGAATCGCAGTACGCCAGGCCTCCCTGTCCATCACCAACTCCCGGAGTTCACTCAGACTCACGTCCATTGAGTCCATGATGCCATCCAGCCATCTCATCCTCGGTCGTCCCTTTCTCCTCCTGCCCCCAATCCCTCCCAGCATCAGGGTCTTTTCCAATGAGTCAGCTCTTCGCATGAGGTGGCCAGAGTACTGGAGCTTCAGTTTTAGCATCATTCCTTCCAAAGAAATCCCAGGGTTGATCTCCTTCAGAATGGACTGGTTGGATCTCCTTGCAGTCCAAGGGACTCTCAAGAGTCTTCTCCAACACCACAGTTCAAAAGCATCAATTCTTCTGCACTCAGCCTTCTTCACAGTCCAACTCTCACATCCATACATGACCACAGGAAAAACCATAGCCTTGACTAGACGGACCTTAGTCGGCAAAGTAATGTCTCTGCTTTTGAATATACTATCTAGGTTGGTCATAACTTTTCTTCCAAGGAGTAAGCGCCTTTTAATTTCATGGCTGCAGTCACCATCTGCAGTGATTTTGGAGCCCAAAAAAACAAAGTCTGACACTGTTTCTACTGTTTCCCCATCTATTTCCCATGAAGTGATGGTCAACAGAGCAATTCATAAGAACTATGCATAGGGACTTCCAGGGGGTTCAGTGGTAAAGAATCTGCCCACCAATGCAGAAAGCTTAAGAGACACAGTTTCTATCCCTGGGTTGAGAAGATACCCTTGAGTAGGAAATATGGCAACCTGTTCAAGTATCCTTCTCAGAGGATTCCAGGGACAAGGGAACCTGGTGGGCTACAATCCATGTGGTGGCAGAGTTCAGTCACACACACACACACACACACACACACACACAGATATTGGAAAGAAAGAAAATGAAGTCACTCAGTCGTGTCTGACTCTTTGCGACCCCATGGATTGTAACCTACCAGGCTTCTCAGTCCAAGGAATTTCCCAGGCAAGAATACTGGAGTGGTAGCCATTTCCTTCTCCAGGATATCTTGCCAACCCAGGGATTGAACCCACGCCTCTGCTTTGCAGGCAGATGCTTTGTCGTCTGAGCCACCAGGAAAGCCCATGTAGATATAGATGCGTGGGGAAAAGGAGAAAATGAACACAGAAGACATTTAGAACATATAGGAAAAAATAATTGAGGAAATATGGGGTGATCTCAGATAAATAATTATCCATATTCTCAAGTAAATTATGGTAAGCATAGTCTTGTTTTTAAAAAGCTACACACAAAAGAGATACATGATTTCAAGTATTAGATAGAGATAAAGGATACTAAGAAGCTAACTTTAAGAAGGAAGGAAAAATGTAAAATAAAAGTATCAGTAGAGTACAGAATTGTTTATGAAGTAGAGTAAGTAATCATGTCTGAAAATACTTTGGAGAAATGATTAAAGAATAGATATATATTCCTGAAACACTTTAGAGACCTGGTTTATAGAAACAGAGGAACTCATGAAACAACACTGAAAACAATAAAATATACATAGTGAATACAAATGCTGGGATGAAAAAAACAGATATATACACTACTGGTGTTCTTATAAATTTTTAAGGATGTCACATACTAAATTCTATGTTTTGTTTTGTTTTGTTTTTTTCTTCAGATAGCATTTCTTAAATTTAGAATGCAGTTTAGTGATTAATAGCATATGGAGAAAAATAAAAGTTTACTTATTCATTTGTAAAGTAAAATTATTTATTAGACTATCTTTTTAAATATGATCTCAATTTCATGTTAAATATTCACAGAGCTTGTTAGAATCTTTTCTTTTGTTGTTTTCTATAGTACTTGCTTCTAAGCAGTTGGAGTTTGCATTTTTAAGCATTCTTTTTTTCTTGATTCCTTTATCACTTGAAAAGTGTAGGAAATTTAATTTTCTTTAAACAAATAAGTAATAAATCCTTTAAACTGCAATTGCTATGGGAGTAAATCATCTTTTAAAATGTAGGCACTGGCTTTCTTATGATGCTTAGTTGGTAAGTCATGTCCAACTCTTTGGGATCCCATGGGCTGTAGCCCACCAGGCTCCTCTGTCCACGGGGATTCTAGGCAAGAATACTTGAGTGTGTTGCCATTCCCTCCTCAAGGGGGATCTTCCTAACCCAGGGATCCAACCCAGGTCTTCTGCATTGCTGGTGGATTCTTTACCATCTGAACCATCAGGCACTTTCTCATAAAATCCCACAACCATTGGAAGTTTTTGTTTAAATCTCCTAGGTGATTTGGTAGGAGACTTCAATAAGACTTAGACCTTTGTATTAATTGTTTGATCAAGTCATCTTTATAATTTGCACTATTCAAAATATCATTCAAATATCATTTAATAATTTAGTATCTACTGATGTTACCATTGTAATTTTTCCTATATGGTAATATAAAATGATGAAGAATAAGAAAAAGTGACTATGCTAATACAGAAATATATAAAATAGACAAAAACAGCCATTAGTTATGTTTTTCATAATAAAAGGGTAAAGAATTTTCCTAGAAGATAAAGCACATATTAACAGAATAGATTAAATATGTAAAATGAAAAACAGGAAATTTTCTATAATATATAGTATTTTATAAAATCTGGAAAATATTTTTCTTTGTTTACACTTTCTAATATTTAAAAGTCATTTTCATTTTGTTCTTTTATTGGATTTTTTTTTTCTAACCTTAGTCATGTTAGGATTCTGAAAATCTTGTCTACAAGATGAAGAGTAGAAAGACATGTGCTTATCTTCTCCTGTGAGAACTCCAACACTACAGCTCGCTGCTGAACAGCCATCAACAGGGGAGTGTTGATCCCACCAAAAGAACTTACCCCACATAAAAGAGCAAAGGAGAAACCACAGCAAGATGATAGGAAGGGGCAAAATCACGTTTAGAATCACCCTGTACCCACCAGAGACACTCAGAGGGCTCAAACAAAACCTTGTGCTCATCAGAGATTGACTCAGACCTGCCTTTGAGTGTTTGAGTGTCTCCTGCAGAGGTATGGGTCAGCAGTGACCTGCTGCAGGGGCAGGGGCTCTGGGCGCCACAGACCTGGGTGTGGTGTAAGCCCTCTTGGAGGCGATCACCATTTACCCCACCATAGAGCCACCAGAACTTACACAGGACTGGGGAAACAAACTCTTGAAGGGCACAGACAAAACCTTGTGCACACCAGGACCCAGGAGAAAGGAGCAGTGTCCCCACAAGAGACTGACCCAGACTTCCCTGTGATGCTCGGGAGTCTCCAGCAGAGGCATAGGTCGGCAGTGACCTGCTGCAGGGTTGAAGGCACTGAGTGCAGCAGTGCGTGCATGGGAACATTTGAAAGAGGTCTCTGTTTTCTTCATTACCTCCACCATGGTTTGGTCTCAGGTCAAACAACAGGGAGGGAACACAGCCTTGCCCAACAATAGAAAATTGGCTTAAAGATTTACTGAGCATGGCCATTCCCATCAAAAAAGGACCAGTTTCCCCCTTAGTCAGTCTCTCCTGTCAGGAAGCTTCCACAAGTCTCTTATCCTTATCCATCAGAGGGGAGACAGAATGAAAACCACAATCATAGAAAACTAACCAATCTGATAACATAGACCACAGCCTTGTCTAACTCAATGAAAGTATGAGCCATACCATGTAGGGCTACCCAAGATGGACGGGTCATGGTGGAGAAGTCTGACAAAATGTGGTCCACTGGAGAAGGGAATGGCAAGCCACTTCAGTATTTTTAACTTGAGAATGTCATGAACAGTATAAAAAGTCAAAAAGATAAGACACTGAAAGATGAACTCCTCAGGCTGCTAGCTGCCCAATGTGCCATTGGAGAAGCAGGAAAATAACTCCAGAAAGAATGAAGAGATGGAGCTAAAGCAGAAGAATCACCCAGTTGTTGATGTATGCTGGTGATGGAAGTAAAGTCTGATGCCGTAAAGAGCAATATTGCATAGGACCCTGGAATGTTAGGTCCATGAAATAAGGTAAATTGGAAGTGGCAAGAGATAGCAAGAGTGAACATCAACATTCTAGGAATTAGCAAACTAAAATGAACTGGAATGGGCGAATTTAACTCAGATGACCATTATATCGACTACTGTGGGCAAGAATCCCTTAGAAGAAATGGAGTAGCCTTCATAGTTAACAAAAGACTCTGAAATTCAGTGCTTGCATCCAATCTCAAAAACAATAGAATGACCTCTGTTCATTTCCAAGGCAAACCATTCACTATCACATTAATCCACATCTATGCCCCGATCAGTAATGCTGAAGAAGCTGAAGTTAAATAGTTCTATGAAGACCTACAAGATCTTCTAGAGCAAACAAGCAAAAAAGATGCCCTTTTGATTATAGGGGACTGGAATGTAAAAGTAGGAAGTCAAGAAACACCTGGAATAACAGGCAATTTTGGCCTTAGAGTACAAAACAAAGCAGGTAAAAGTCTAACAGAGTTTTGCCAAGAGGACACATTAGTCAAACAAACAGCTTATTCCAACAACACAAGAGAAGATTCTACACATGGACATCACCAGATGGTCAGTAACTAAATCAGCTTGATTATATTATTTGCAGCCAAAGACAGAGAAGTTATATTCAGTCAGCAAAAACAAGACAGGGAGCTGACTGTGGCTCACATTATGAACTTATTGGCAAATTCAGATTTAAATTGAAGAAAGTAGGGAAAACCATTAGACTATTCAGGTATGACCTAAATCAAATCCCTTACTATTATACAGAGGAAGTAACAAATACATTCAAGGGATTAGATCTGATAGAGTGCCTGAAGAACTACAGACAGAGGTTCATGATATTGTAGAGGAGGTGGTGGTCAAGACCATCACCAAGAAAGGAAATGCAAACAACAAAGTAGTTGTCTGAGAAGGCCATACAAATAGCTGAGAAAAGAAGAGAAGCTTAAGGCAAAGGAGACAAGGAAAGACATACCCATTTGAATGCAAATTTCCAAAGAATAGCATAAGAAAGCCTTCCTCAGTGATCAATGCAAAGAAATAGAGGAAAACAGTAGAATGGGAAAGACTAGAAATCTCTTCAAGAAACTAAAGATACCAAGGGAACATTTCATGTAAAGATGAGCACAATAAAGTACAGAAATGGTATGGATCTAACAGAAGCAAGAGATGTTACTAAGAGGTGGCAAGGATATACAGAAGAACTCTGCAAAAAATATCTTAATGACCCAGATAACCACGATGTTGTGATCACCCACCTAGAGCCAGATATCCTGGAATGTGAAGTCAAGTGGGCTTTAGGAAGCCTCACTACGAACAAAGAAAATGGAGGTTATGGAATTCCAGTTAAACTATTTCAAATCCTAAAAGATGATGCTGTGAAAGTGCTGCACTCAATATGCCAGCAAATTTGGAAAACTCAGCATTGGCCACAGGACTGGAAAAGGTCAGTTTTCATTCCAATCGGAAAGAAAGGCAATGCCAAAGAATGCTCAAACTACTGCACAATTGCACTCATCTCACATGCTAGCAAAGTAATGCCAACATTCTCCACCCCAGGCTTCAATAGTATATGAACCGTGAACTTCCAGATATTCAAGCTGGATTTAGAAAAGGCAGAGGTACCAGAGATCAATTTTCCAACATCCACTGGATCATCAGAAATGCAAGAGAACTCCAGAGAAAACATCTACTTATGCTTTATTGACTACACCACATCCTTCAACTGAGTGGATCACAACAAACTATGGAAAGTTCTTTAAGAGGTGGAAATACCAGACCACCTGACCTGCTTCTTGAGAAATCTGTATGCAGGTCAACAAACAACAGTTAGAACTGTACATTGAACAATAGATTGGTTCCAAATTGGGAAAGGAGTACATCAAGGCTGTATATTGTCACTGTGCTTATATGCAAGCACATCATGGCAAACTCTGGGCTGGATGAAGCACAAGCTGGAATCAAGATTGCCAGGAGAAATATCAATAGCCTCAGATATCCAGATGACACCACACTTATGGCAGAAAGAAATAAAGACCTAGAGAATCCCTAGATGAAAGTGAAAGAGGAGAGTGAAAAAGTTGGCTTAAAACTCAACATTCAGATAACTAAGATCATGGCATCCAGTCCCATCACTTCATGGCAAATAGATGGTGAAACAATGGGAATAATCAGAGAATTTACTTTTTTTTGGCTCCAATATTGCTACAGATGGTGGCTGCAGCCATGAAATTAAAATACACTGGCTCCTTGGAAGAAAAGCTATGACAAACCTAGAAAACATATTAAAAAGCAGAGATATTATTTTACCAACAAAGGTCTGTATAGTCAAAACTATGGTTTTTTCAGTAGTCATGTATGGATGTGAAAGCTAGACTATATAGAAATCTGAGCACCAAAAAGTTAACACTTTTGTACTGTGTTGTTGAAGACTCTCGAGAGTCCCTTGGACAGAAAGGAGACCAAACTGTCAGTCCTAAAGGAAATCAGTACTGAATATTCATTGGAAGGACTGGTGCTGAAGCTGAACCTCCAATACTTTGGCTACCTGATGTGAAGAACTGACTCACTGGAGAAGACTCAGATGTTTGTAAAGACTGAAGGCAGAAGGAGAAGGGGACAACAGACGATGAGATGGTTGGATGACATCATCAACTCAGCAGACCTGAATTTAGACATAGTTGGGGAGTTGAAAGACAGGGAAGCCTAGAGTCCTGCAGTCATGGGCTCACAAAGAGTTGGACAAGACTGAGCAACTGAAATGAACTGAAAATTATATATATATATTTATTTATAACAAGTGTACAAAAGTTTATAGCAGCCTTTTTATACTCATTTTATTTATTCACATCAATTCTGAGTTGATCTGATATACACAATTATTTTCTTTTATCCTAATTTTAAAAACATAAGTTAGCTTACTTTTGAAAATTCCCTTGTGTGCAGTTGGGTATCATGAAACATTAATAATTGACAGTTAATGTAACAAAAGCAAACTCACCATAATCCTCATAACTTAGATTCCCAATTTCATTTCTGCCACTCCAACATGCTATGTTGTCTCTGTTTTCTCTTCTCTTCATTACCTTATTTCTGAAGGTTATGCTGTGTGTTCTCAGCATGTTTGATTCTTTGCAACTCTATGGACTGTAGCCCACCAGGCTGCTCTGCCATAGAATTTTCCAGGCATGAGTACTGGAGTGAGGTTGCTATTTCCTTCCCTACAGGTTAATATCATTTTAAAATGTACTTAATATCATTGAATGGGATCCTGAGAGATCAAACATATAAATGCACATGTTAATATACTATGTGCTTACCTGAGTCTTTTAAACATTTTTAAATTAAAATTCACATACTCTTACTCCAGAGTGATTGTTTGTCCAAACATAATGCAACAATTTGAGAAATGCCAAATTTTCCTTGTGTTATTTAAGCAGCATACAGTGTGGAGGGGTATAGAATTCAGAATGACACTTTATAAACTTTTCTGTCCAATCTTTTTCTTTCACTTCACCTTCTTAAAGAAAAGAAAAATTTCCTCAATATGTTTCAGCTAACTCTAGACCCAACACTTTATTTCTTCTATTTTTCCCCTTATCTATATTAGGTATCCCTCTTTTTTTTTTTTTTTTTTTTTTTTTTTTACTTTTTTACTATAACAGCAGTCTAGAGAGATCTGTTATGATAAATGGTAGAATTCTTCTCAGAGAAAATGGCAGGCAGACAGTCTAGGGTAAATAAAAGAAGAAAAATCAGTAGTCAAGGACATTTAAAGTCCAGGAACTCTCAAAATAAATGTTTGCCTATTCATGCTTATTAATTCCCAGTATTATTCTATTTAATGAAATACTTAGAGTATGTTAATTTAAAACTCTAATATAGAAACTAACAGTAAAATCCTTCCTTCTTTGTGAACAAAAATGGTGTCAATTGCAAGTTCTTAAAGGTATTAAGTGATAGATCATGGCATCCAGTCCCATCACTTCATGGCGAATAGATGGTGAAACAATGGGAATAATCAGAGAATTTACTTTTTTTTTGGCTCCAATATTGCTACAGATGGTGACTGCAGCCATGAAATTAAAATACACTGGCTCCTTGGAAGAAAAGCTATGACAAACCTAGAAAACATATTAAAAAGCAGAGATATTATTTTACCAACAAAGGTCTGTATAGTCAAAGCTATGTTTTTTTCAGTAGTCATGTATGGATGTGAAAGCTAGACTATATAGAAATCTGAGCACCAAAAAGTTAACACTTTTGTACTGTGTTGTTGGAGACTCTCGAGAGTCCCTTGGACAGAAAGGAGACCAAACTGTTAGTCCTAAAGGAAATCAGTATTGAATATTCATTGGAAGGACTGGTGCTGAAGCTGAACCTCTAATACTTTGGCTACCTGATGTGAAGAACTGACTCACTGGAGAAGACTCAGATGCTTGTAAAGAC
Organism: Aepyceros melampus; assembly: GCA_006408695.1. Lineage (NCBI taxonomy): Eukaryota > Metazoa > Chordata > Mammalia > Artiodactyla > Bovidae > Aepyceros > Aepyceros melampus. The sequence goes on from SJXQ01002295.1 coordinate 125,869, forward strand.
TGAAGGCAGAAGAAGAAGGGGACAACAGACGATGAGATGGTTGGATGACATCATCAACTCAGCAGACCTGAATTTAGACATCGTTGGGGAGTTGAAAGACAGGGAAGCCTAGAGTCCTGCAGTCATGGGCTCACAAAGAGTTGGACAAGACTGAGCAACTGAAATGAACTGAAAATTATATATATATATATTTATTTATAACAAGTGTACAAAAGTTTATAGCAGCCTTTTTATACTTATTTTATTTATTCACATCAATTCTGAGTTGATCTGCTATACACAATTATTTTCTTTTATCCTAATTTTAAAAGCATAAGTTAGCTTACTTTTGAAAATTCCCTTTGTTGCAGTTGGGTATCATGAAACATTAATAATTGACAACTAATGTAACAAAAGCAAACTCATCATAATCCTCATAACTTAGATTCCCAATTTCATTTCTGCCACTCCAACATGCTATGTTGTCTCTGTTTTCTCTTCTCTTCATTACCTTATTTCTGAAGGTTATGCTGTGTGTTCTCAGCAGGTTTGATTCTTTGCAACTCTATGGACTGTAGCCCACCAGGCTGCTCTGTCCATGGAATTTTCCAGGCATGAGTACTGGAGTGAGGTTGTTATTTCCTTCCCTACAGGTTAATATCATTTTAAAATGTACTTAATAACATTGAATGGGATCCTGAGAGATCAAAGATATAAATGCACATGTTAATATACTATGTGCTTACCTGAGTCTTTTAAACATTTTAAAATTAAAATTCACATAATCTTACTCCAGAGTGATTGTTTGTCCAAACATAACGCAACAATTTGAGAAATGCCAAATTTTCCTTGTGTTATTTAAGCAGCATATAGTGTGGAGGGGTATAGAATTCAGAATGACACTTTATAAACTTTTCTGTCCAATCTTTTTCTTTCACTTCACCTTCTTAAAGAAAAGAAAAACTTCCTCAATATGTTTCAGCTAACTCTAGACCCAACACTTTATTTCTTCTATATTTCCCCTTATCTATATTAGGTATCCCTCTGTTTTTTTTTTTGTTTTTTTTTTTTTTTACTTTTTTACTATAACAGCAGTCTAGAGAGATCTGTTATGATAAATGGTAGAATTCTTCTCAGAGAAAATGGCAGGCAGACAGTCTAGGGTAAATGAAAGAAGAAAAATCAGTAGTCAAGGACATTTAAAGTGCAGGAACTCTCAAAATAAATGTTTGCCTATTCATGCTTATTAATTCCCAGTATTATTCTATTTAATGAAATACTTAAGAGTATGTTAATTTAAAACTCTAAGATAGAAACTAACAGTAAAATCCTTCCTTCTTTGTGAACAAAAATGGTGTCAATTGCAAGTTCTTAAAGGTATTAAGTGAANTCTCAAAATAAATGTTTGCCTATTCATGCTTATTAATTCCCAGTATTATTCTATTTAATGAAATACTTAAGAGTATGTTAATTTAAAACTCTAAGATAGAAACTAACAGTAAAATCCTTCCTTCTTTGTGAACAAAAATGGTGTCAATTGCAAGTTCTTAAAGGTATTAAGTGAATGTGAACAGCCTCGGAACTTCTCTTTCTAAATACAAAACTAAATGAATGAAAAATAGGAATCTTATTTTATCATGTTTCTAGTTCATAGAAACTACTCTTGCCTCAAAAATCTGGATTTGAACAAGCAAATCCAGTTTTTCTTCCTTTTATAACTGTCTTGTGTACATCAAATACATGGGATCCTGTGTTGAAATAATCTGATCTCTTCCTGGAAGAATATAATCTGTTCGTTTTTGTGAAGTTCACAAAGAATCATCACCAATATTAGGAAGGCCAAAAGTTTATATAAGGTTGCCATTCTCTTCATTATGGGTAAGTCCACAGTCTGGATGAAGGATAACTGAGGTCACTATCATTATGTTAGAAATTAGCTCTGGCCTTGAAGAAAGGGGTTTGGAAGAAATAATGCAATGAGAACATGCTTTACTGAAAGTGTTTGCAGTTTAGTGTGTGGCTTCTCTACTGGTGAAGAACTAAGGTTAAAATCAGACACACTAGAAATTCAGGCAAGCAATGCATGTCTGGTGGTCAAAATGTTTCCATAGTGATAAGCTCTCCATTAGACACAGTGAAACTGGCCAGTCTGACTTCCAAGACTGTTTTGGTTGAACAGCAGACCTAAGACCCATTCAGGAAGGAGGAGAAAGCATATTGCATGAAGGTTCCAACTGAATCCTCCTGGAACATCAAAGAGTTAAATCCTTTCCCTAGTTCCCCTAGTTACAAAATATTAAGGTCCACATTCTCAGTCTCACTCCATATTGAAGACTTTTACTTTTCCATGGGAACCTTCTTCAAGAATTGTGCCCAGGTGTGACACTTTGGGGCTTCTCAGGTGGTGCTAGTGATAAAGAACATGCTTTTGACAGGTTTTTTAGTAGTGGGGGGAGTAGTTACAAAATATTAAGGTCCACATTCTCAGTCTCACTCCATATTGAAGACTTTTACTTTTCCATGGGAACCTTCTTCAAGAATTGTGCCCAGGTGTGACACTTTGGGGCTTCTCAGGTGGTGCTAGTGATAAAGAACATGCTTTTGACAGGTTTTTTAGTAGTGGGGGGAGGGGGGCGGGGCGCTGCTCTGTGATAATCTGGAAATACAGGACAACTTCCCTTTGCAAACTTTATTGTCACGTATACGACTGTTCTGATTGTTATTTCCAGAAACAAAAGAAAGCTCAAAGCAAACAACACAGCGATTCAATTGCAATTAAATCCATAAGGGAAAAGAAAATAAAACCACTTTGATCATTTTCTTCATATTCTAGGACTATATAATGCTATTGTTTTCTTTTATTAAAACATTAACTTCCATATTTGAAGTGAACAGCAATCTCTCAGCTATTCAATTCATGATTAGAAATAGTGGTGCATACCTTGGATAAGTGCACTTTAAAACAGTCTCCATTAATCAAACTATAGTTCTTAGAAACTTCAATTTATTATTCATTCTTTGATATTTTTCTATCCACTAAGAATCTCCATATATAATTTTAGTGAAATTACCTTTCCCTTGTGGCTATTCCTGGCAAGTAGAATGTATATGTGTCATGTATTTATGCAGAGTTATATCTTTAAAATAATAGTTATTGTAAAGTAAAATTAAAAAAAAATAATAGAAAAATTGCCATAAAGACTGAGAATGTGTTTCTTCTTAATGTTATTTTAAAGGTTTTCCTCTCTGAGTTAGTTAGACACTGGCAACTTGAGAAGTGAAATGATTGAAGTGTATTTTTATTTCAAATATATGTCCTTATATATCTTTCAGTTAAAATGTGTTGCTAGTAAAAATCATATTGAATAAACCTTAGCATAGAGGAACATGTTTTGTTGAAGATGCATGAAAACACAGGAATACAGAATTTTACCAATTTTGGTAGTCTGTTTTCTGACTCTTACTAAACTTTAATTATAATAGAGTTAGATATTCCTCAAGGTTCACTGATGTCATTTGTATGAAAAATTCATTAGGAACAGTTCCAAAGTTTATCAAACTTTATTTATTCAAACTTTTTTTCCACGTGTTGTGAAGTTAACAGAGAAAAGCAGCTTTAAAATATCTACAGCAGTACTTATTGCAAATGGAATTTTGTTTTTAATTTTTACATATATTCTCAATTTTTCAACACTATAGCTAATAGTTCTACTGTAAAAATATACAACAGTTTTATAACTATTTTAATTCAAATATATTTATAAACATAATAGCTACTCAGGCAAACTATTATTAGCACTTTCACCAAATATGTTACATTTCAAGCTCATTGAAAGCACCATTGCTACTTTAGAATACATGAAGAGATAAGAAGGTATATGACAAGGATGAGTCAATGATTATATGAATAAATACAGACAAACCCAAATTTATCCAGGGTATAGCAATTGTTGAAATGCAACTTATTTTGAAAGGATTTTCCTGGTGGCTCAGAGGTTAAAGCGTCTGCCTGCAATGTGGGAGACCTGGATTCGATCCCTGAGTTGGGAGAATTCCCTGGAGAAGGAAATGGCACTCACTCCAGTATTCTTGCCTGGAGAATCCCATGGACGGAGGAGCCTGGTGGGCTATAGTCCATGGGGTCTCAAAGAGTCAGACATGACTGAGTGACTTCACTTTCTTTAACTTATTTTGAAACATGACTTTTAAAACAAATTATATTAATTCCTAAATACTCCATTTCACATCCTTAGTTTGGAAAACACTAATGACATCTGAATGTACCCAGAGGGAAAAATCAGTTAATTTTATAGGTATGTTATTAAATACTCTTTGCTTTTTACATTTTATGAAAATTTGAAATGTCAGTGCCTGACTGAGGGCTTTTCTTCCCATTTACTTCTTAATATAATCTTTTTCTTACATATTCCTTTCATTTTGCAACCTGCATCCTGTGTATCATTTCCAACTACTCCATTAACTTTGATCCCTCCTAATCTGTCACCAGGCATACTTCCAGGGAGTTCTTTCACAGACATTAAGTGTCTAATGTGACACTTAATCACATTTATAGAAGCAAACACAATCTAACATTGTATTTACTCAATTATCTTCACCATTGGGTAGGCAGGTAATTCAAGTTCACATGTTAACTCGCTTCAGACATGTCTGACTCTGTGTGACACCATGGACACCCTTCTCTGGGGATCTTCCTGACACAGGGATTAAACCCATATCTGTTACATCTCCTGGATTGGCAGGCACATTGTTTATCACAGGCGTCACCTGAAAAGACCCAAAAGTGTCACATGCTAAGTCACTTCTGACTCTGAATTAAATTAATCTAATGGCCTTCCCTAGTGGCTCAGATGGTAAAGCGTCTGTCTGCAATGCAGGAGACCCAGGTTTGATCCCTGGGTTGGGAAGATCCCCTGGAGAAGGAAATGGCAGCCCACTCCAGTATTCTTGCCTGGAAAATCCCATGGATGGTGGAACCTGGTAGGCCACCATCCATGGGGTTGCAAAGAGTCGGACACGACTGAGCGACTTCATCTCACTTAATTTGGGTTCATAGATATAAATAAATATAGATTAACTTGTTTAGTTATCTACACATCAGCTAAATATTACCAAATTAAAATATTCTTTGATGTTATATTTAGCTCTAGGTATTGAAACAAACATATTAAAAAGAAAAACAAAATTTGTGAAATATAGCCTGATTATTTATTTGTTGATTGAAAAAAATATCTCTGCATATATGTATATTTTTTAATTTCAGTTTTCTCTTTTTTCAAGTTCTGGTCAGTATAATCACCATATTTTTCAGTAACTGACTTGAATTTCACCTCACATTTAGAAACAAGTATTTCATTTGTTTAATTATGAGAATATTTATGACCATTTTATCTATTACTGTGGGCAAGAATCCCTTAGAAGAAATGAAGTAGCCCTCATAGTCAACAAAAAGAGTCTGAAATGAAGTAGTTGTGTGCAATCTAAAAAATGAAAGAAAGATCTTGGTTCTTTTCTAAGGCAAACCATTCAATATCACAGTAATCCAAGTCTATGTCCCAGTAATGCTGAAACAGCTGAATTTAATGGTTCTCTGAAGACCTACAAGATCTTCTAGAACTAACATCCCAAAAAGTTGTCCTTTTCATCACGGGGAACTGAAATACAAAAGTAGGAAGTCAAGAGATACCTGGAGTAGAAGACAAGTTTGGCCTTGCAATACAAAACCCTGATGCTAATAGAAGGCAGGAGGAAATAGAAGGCAGAAGGAGAAGGGGATGGCAGAGGATGAGATGGTTGGATGGTATCACTGACTCAAGGGACTTGAGTTTGAGCAAGCTTGGGCAGATGATAAAAGACAGAGAAGCCTGCCCTACTGCAGTCCATGGGCTCACAGAAGTCGGACGTGACTGAGTGATTGAACAACAATGAGAACATTTAACTCTAATAGCAAGTTTTGAATTTTATATGAAGATTTAACCACCTTCTGGATTATCTTTATACCAGTTCCTTAATTCTATAGGTGAAATCTCCAACCAGTCCTTCATGGAAAGTCATTCGGTTTTTCAACACTGCTTTTTATACTTGTATATTATTTCAAATAAATACAAATAATCAACAAAAGTCTTCTCTTAAAGAGAAATTTTAGTGATATTGTTACTACTGCAAACCAATATCCATTGTGTATGAAATATTTTGTTGTTGTATGCTAGCAGAAAGAACTGGACCCAAAACCAAAGATTAAAAAAAAAAAAAATCATCTTAAAAGTTCAAGTTTGGCATTAAGATAAATCTGGAAATAGATTTGCGTAAATGAAGAGATAATTGATGGTTTTAGATTATTTCTGTGTTCTGTGCTTTTCATGCATGATGTGACTTAGATTCTTTCCAAGCCTTTTACACAAGCCTCCTTTTAACTGTGTACTTTTAATACATCTGTAATGAGTTTTTTTTTTTCTTTTTCTTGGAAACAAACAAACAAACAAAAAAACTCTAGAAAACTGCATATTTGATACAGCTGTGGACAGCATCCTTGACAAATAATTCAATAGCTCTCTGGCACACATGTGATAAAGTTGACAATTTTAAGATATCTATAAAACTAAATTATCTTTGAATTTGTACTTTCATTATATAGAAAAAATGAGATAAAACAATTCAAAGCCATTCATCTTTAGACACAGTCAAACTGTGTTATATGGAAGATATGAATTTGGGATTACTGTTGAGATGATATTGTTTTGAATTCTAAGGTGAGAGAAACTGTTTCTTAATTATAAACTTCACAAGTATTGCAATTGCTCATATTCCTAGCTTGTTAACTAACCATAAAATAGACTGGAGGACTTTGCATAATTTGGTATAGTTGAATTTACTGGAGCAATCACTTAATGAAGAATTTTAACCACCAAAAAGAGGAGATACCATTTTCTCAAAGTATTTACATAACACCAACACATACTTTGGTCTCATGCATGTGTGTGCTGACTGCAGTCCAACTCTTTGAGCTCTCTAGAACTGTAGTTTACCAAGCTCCTCTGTCCATGAGATTTCCTAGGCAAAGATACTGGAGTGGGTTGCCATTTCCTACTCCAACTTTGGCCTGTAAGAATGTAATTTCATGCTATTGAATTCTCACTTAGTGTAGTTGATTCATACAAGGAAGTTTTACTTCATCAAAAAATTTTATATTATGTCTTTGAATACAAACTAAATTTTGCTCTTATAAATTATATAAGACTCTGAGAATGCCCTTGGCAGAGAAGAGGACATATAGAAAATGCACATGAAATACATTAGCCCTCTGACACCTACATGATTTCTCTATATGCAAGATTTCATTGTAAAAAGTATCTTGACCTTGCACCGCTGTGCTTTATTTCTAGCTATACACTTTTGTTACTCAGTTGTATTTATTATGATAATTTCAGGTGATTTGGAATAATTTCACAATTGGAATTTATCCCACCTCTTTTTCGGTTGTCTAAACTTGCAGAAAACTTGGTGTTTTCTTAAACTCTTTTTTGGTTGTCTAAACTTGCAGGCAACTTGGTGTTAGAGAAGATTCTTTTTTAAAAATTTTAAATTTTTTGTTTTTTAATTGGAGGCTAATTACAATTGGTTTTGAGAGTCCCTTGGACTGCAAGGAAATCAAACCAGTCAATCCTAAAGGAAATCAGTCCTGAATATTCATTGGAAGGACTCATGCTGAAGCTGAAACTCCAATCCTTTGGCCACCTGATGCAAAGAACTGACTCACTGGAGAAGACTCTGATGCCTGGAAAGACTGAAGACAGGAGGAGAAGGGGACAACAGATGGTTGGATGGCATCCCTGACTCAATGGACATGAGTTTGAGCAAGGTACAGGAGTTGGTGATGGACAGGGAGGCCTGGCCTGCTGTAGTCCATGAGGTTGCAAAGAATCGGACATGACTGAGAGACTGAACTGAACTGAACTGAAACTTGCAGAATATGAGTAAAAATTTTAGGAATTTTAAGCCTCTTTTTATTATAATAGCTAACATATTGGGTTGGCCAAGAAGCTCATTTGAATTTTTCTTTAAGATGTTACAGAAAACCCAAATGAACTTTTCACCAACCCAATATATTGAGTTCACTTTATGTTCTAGAATAGAGCTTCTTGCTACATCATTTTTATTCTCACAAAAATTACCACTAGAAAGCCTTTTTTTTTGGGGGGGGGGGTATAGAAACCTAAGCTTAGCAAGATTATGCTACTTGCTCAAATAACTTGCAAATAATGAAACAGAGTTTGAACCCAGGTGGTTCAATCCAAGAGGATAATATTTTAACCTCTATATTATAGTATGCCCTCAGATTTTACCAAACATTTCTAGAATTGAGTGAGAAGTATCCAAATTAGTTAATAATGACTATCAAAGAGAACTGCATTGTAGCTACATTGTGCTACATCATTCGTTGGGCAGGGTATATCTAGTAAAATTTTAGATGATAAATGGATAGATTTTTTACATAGACATTTCTCATATAACAAACATATTCAGTTATGAACAGTTTCATGACAGTATACATTATATTTAGAAGTACTCTGTTTCCATGAACTTTTTTTATGATGCAAATTCACTTTGTTTTCATTCTACTGACTCCAAATGTTGAAGCTGACCACTTCGAGGCTTTAATTCAGTAGCGTTCCAATTATCTCATTATGGACCAACCATCTCCACTTCTCTTATAATAGTAAAGAAAGGGCATAGTCTTGAAATACAGCAGACAAAAGTCTATGTCTTATTCTGCTACTGCTAATTTTGTAAGGTTAAATAATTGCTTAAGTTCTCTGGTATATAAACACAAGTCATCTCCCCAAAATTAATGTATCATTTCTAAAACATTGATAATACTGTCACACTGAACCATATATGTGAAATCTTCACAGGGATTATATTTAGTACTCAATTGATACCAGCAAATAAAATAAATGAATTACCTGGAACTTAGCTAAAAAAGTTTCAGATATGTTTTTAAACAAGTGTTTAAATAGGAACATTCTCTTTAGTAGTGCACCAAAGAGTGGTATACAGACAGCAAAATCATCCAGCAAGAAAATATATAGCATTGTTAAGTTATGTTCTTGGGATGACTATGAATATTATTAAATATGCAAAAATGTTAGGATATTGCATGCAAATATCTCCCTCTCCTTCCCATCAAAGAAAACACAAATAGTACATTTGAGCATAGATCCCTAGAAAATCATCCTAAATTATGAAATGTACATAATTAATTTTATGGAACTCTATTTAAAAGAAAATTAGTCTTGAAATAAAAGAAAGAGATCTATGTTAGTGGAGAAAATTGAAAATCATGAAATAAAAAGAATAAAGAAAAGAAAATTTACTTAAATAATATGTGAACACAAAATAGAATTTAATTTCTACTATTAGTGAGAAAAGAGTTTTCCATTCATCTCAATTGTTTACCATTCCAGATATTTATACTTAGCAATCCATCTCTCTTTAGCTTTAGTGGACAATCTTCATGATGTGATTAAATTACATTTAGTTTCTGTTTGTATTCATCTTGTAACAAGCCTCAGATGGATCCTTGTGTACTGTCAACATCCATGAATCTAATGGACAGTAGCAATAAAATTTTCCACATAAATTGCAATTAACATTTTTACTTTAGTTTGAGCAAATGGAAACATTGTGGCTAAAATATAAATTAGCATCTTCCTTGAAGTAAACCCTGTTGTGTTCCAGTGAGACTTCACAAAATTTATCACCAAATTTTAACAAAACTGGTCCTGGAAAATACTGAATTATTCAGTTTAGTCAGAATGTTTGTTTAATCTGCCATTTTTGACATCTAATTAGTTATGAGACTCAGGGCTCCAACTATTGAAACAAAATCACATATTCACTATTTAGAACATTTTCCATTTCTAGGGTATGAAGCAATGTTTGCTTGTCTTAGCAAATTCAACAGCCTTGAACCTGGGTCTCCCGCGTTGGAGGCAGACGCTTTAACCTCTGAGCCACTAGGGAAGATGTTTAATAAAGAAGAGGTACATAATCTGTGAGAATCAGTGAAAAATTGAAAATATGGGACCATTTATCAAAAGTTATTAAGAATTTTAAAATGGTAACAGTTGGGCAAAACTTTGGCATAGGGATCCTTGTGACAATATATACAGGTCACAAGCCCATGAAGCTGGCCCCGGATTTTGTTCACATCACCCTGCCTTAAGAATTATGCTGGAAATATGGTCTGCAGTTACTTGATAGCAGATGTAATAAATTGCATTTTAAGCAACTACTTCTCCCTGGTTTAGGTTCTTGTATAGTAATCTAAAATTCAAACCTTTGATGGTATTGGTATGCCAAAAAAAAAGAAAATAAATAAATAAATAAAAATTTAGACAATTATCTAGTTATTTTGAGCCTCAAACTCATGCTTCTACTTGACATTATGGAAAAAACTGAGCATTAATTGGATTACTTAAATTGTTATATATATTTAGATTCTAGATTGCCATTATTATATATTGCATGAATTGACTTAAGCTTTTATATTACAGTTCAAGTTTTAACTATTTTGCTATCTTTGTTATAACTATTTGAACTCTTACTTATGTGTAATATTACCTTAGCTTTTGCAGTGTGTAATATTAAATATTAATGTGTGCAATATGCTTGTCATTTTATAATATGCTAAATCCCTACATAAATACAAATAGAAAGATAGATAGTTGTATGGATACATAGATAGATAGACAGTAGCTGCGCATGCATGCCAAGTCGCTTCAGTTGTGTCCAATTCTTTGCAACCCTATGGACCATAGTCCACCAGGCTTTCATCTCCATGGAATTCTCCAAGCAAGAATACTAGAGTGGGTTGTGATGCCCTCCTTCAGGGGATCTTCCTGACCCAGGGATTGGATTCACATCTCTTACATCTCCTGCATTGGCAAGAAGGTTCTTAACCTGGGAAGCCAAGATGGAAGATAGTAGGTACATAGACATAAATATATGGTTAATAGATGAATAGATAAACAGATAATAATTATTTCTCCAAATTGAATTTAACCCTACCCCTGAGATCACATAAGAGTCCATCAATTTCTAATTCCATGAGAAGCAATATACTTCCAAATGACTTTTGTTCTGTTTTTAGGATACCCTCTGGCTCCAGGAATTTTTTTTTTTCTACAACATACTAACCCATACTTGCAGGTCAGTACCAAATTTAGCACACATTCACCCTCCTCAAAAGCTAATTACACAGAAAAACAATATTAATAGATGAATAGATAAACAGATAATAATTATTTCTCCAAATTGAATTTAACCCTACCCCTGAGATCACATAAGAGTCCATCAATTTCTAATTCCATGAGAAGCAATATACTTCCAAATGACTTTTGTTCTGTTTTTAGGATACCCTCTGGCTCCAGGAATTTTTTTTTTTCTACAACATACTAACCCATACTTGCAGGTCAGTACCAAATTTAGCACACATTCACCCTCCTCAAAAGCTAATTACACAGAAAAACAATATTAATGTGATTTCCACTTCTAGCCATGATGGAATTACTGAGATATATTTCACTCCTCACCATAAAGAATAATTAGACCAAATGTAATGAAAATGATTTCTGCTACTCAATAACAGATAGTGCAGGGTGAAGAATGGTAAGAAAAGGGGAAAAAAAAAAATGAACTGAGTTTGTGTTTCCTGAGTGTCAAAGCTCAGGGATAAGGGGAAAATCAGTTTAGCAGCCCCTTTGAGTTGAAAGGATCCCTTTCCTGGTCATGCCCTGTCTTCAGGACATTCAGCATCATTGATACAATGCTTATGATTCGTTCCTAGGTTAGAAGAGCTGAGGGCTTTCAATTCTGGTTTATAACTGTCAGTTAATCCAAGGAGTCTGCCCTTCAGAGGTATGGTTTTATCAGCCACCTGTTCCTTCCTTCTGGGAACAAAATTGCTCCCAAACTCTCCTCCCATTCACCTACAAGAGAAGTTTATTTCTTTTCTCCACAACAATATCCTGAGATAATAAGATTTTTTTTTTCTTCTCTGTGGGTAGAGGCCATTTTTTTCCTTCCTCCACAAGTAGTTGATTTTTACCTGTGCCAAGAATCCCAGGTGGCACTAGAGGTAAAGAACCCACCTGCCAATGCAGGAGGCATAAGAGACATGGGATTGATCTCTAGCTGGGAAGATCCCACAGAGGAGGAAATGGCAACAAACTCCAGTATTTTATCTGGAGAATCGAATGGACAGAGGAGTCCATTAGGTCACAAAGAGTCAGACACAGCTGAAGTGCTTTGCAAAGACACATGCCTCCAGATGGAAATACTTCCTGCCCCTACCCCAACAGTTTGGACTTCGCTGGTGCCATGTAAAAAAAAAAAAAAAAAGTCTGCCTGCAGTGTAGGAGATGTTGGAGCTATGGTTTTGATCCCTGGGTCAGGAGGATACTGGAGGAAGACATGACAACCCACCGCAGTATTGTTACTTAGAGCATCCCATGGACAGAGTGCACAGAACTGGAAAAAGTCACTTTTCATTCCATTCCCAAAGAAAGGCAATGCCAAAGAATGTTCAAATTTCCCAAAACTGCACTCATCTGGCATACTAGCAAAGTTATTCTCAAAATTCTCCAAGCCAGGCTTCAAAAGTATGTGCATGAAAAACTTCCAGATGTTCAAGCTGGATTTTAAAAAGGCAGAGGAACCAGAGATCACATTGCAAAAGTTCTTTGGATCATAGAAAAATCAAGAGAGTTCCAGAAAAACATCTATTTCTGCTTGATTGACTATGTCAAAGCTTTTGACTGTATAGATCACAAAAAACTCTGGAAAATCTCAAGAGATGGGAATACCAGACCACCTTACCTGCCTTTTGAGAAATCTGTATGCAGGTCAAGAAGCAACAGGTAGAACTGGACATGGAACAACAGACTGGTTCCAAACCAGGAAAAGGAGTACGTCAAGGCTGTATATTGTCATCCTGCTTATTTAATTTATGTGCAGAGTACATCATGTGGAATTCCAGGCTGGATGAAGCACAAGTTGGAATCAAGATTGCCAGGAGAAATATCAAGAACCTCAGATATTCAGATAACACCACCCTTATGGCAGAAAGCGAAGAGGAACTAAAAAGCCTCTTGATGAAAGTGAAAGAGGAGAGTGAAAAAGTTGACTTAAAACTCAACATTCACAAAACAAAGATCACAGCATTTAGTCTCATCACTTCATGGTAAACAGATGGGGAAATGATGGAAACAGTGACAGATTTTATTTTCTTGGGCTCCAAAATCACTGCAGATGGTGACTGCAGCCATGAAATTAAAATACACTTGCTCCTTGAAAGAAAAGCTATGACCAACCTAGACAGCATATTAAAAAGTAGACACATTACTTTACTGACAAAGGTCTGTATAGTCAAAGCTATGTTTTTTCCAGTAGTTATGTACGGATGTGAGAGTTGAACTATAAAGAAAGCTGAGCACCAAAGAATTGATATTTTCGAACTGTGGTGTTGAAGAAGACTCTTGAGAGTCCCTTGGATTGCAAGGAGATCCAACCAGTCCATCCTAAAGGAGATCAGTCCTGAATATTCACTGGAAGGATGAAACTCCAATACTTTGGCCCCCTGATGTGAAGAATTGACTTATTAGAAAAGTCTCTGATGCTGAGAAAGTTTGAAGGAAGGAGTAGAAGGGGACGAAAGAGGAAGAGATGATTACTTGGCATCACCGACTTGATGGACATGAGGTTGAGCAAGCTCGGGAATATGGTGAAGGACAGGAAAGCCTAAAGTGCTGCAGTCCATTGGGCTGCAAAATTAGGATATGAATGAGTGATTGGAACAATGGAAGACTTACTCATACCTTTAAAAAATTTTTAACTGGAGGGTAATTGATTTTTAAAATTGTTTTGACTTCTGAAATACAGCAGTGTGAAACAGCCATAAGTATACATATTTCCCTTCCCTCTTGAACTTCCTCCCCACCACTCAACCCATTCCACACCTTTAGGTTGTCACAGAGCACTAGGTTGAGCTCTTGTGCCTATACAACAGCTTATACTTGTTATCTATTTTACACATGGATAATGGATAAATGCTACTCTTTCAATTTACCCACCTTTTCCTTTCCCTGATGTGATATTTTTTGAAAACTAGGAATAAAATCCATTTGACCCAACAAACCCACTGCTGGACATATGCCCTGATAAAACCATAATTTAAAAAGACACACGTGTCCCTATGTTCATAGAAGCACTATTTACAAGAGCTAGGACATGGAAGCAGCCTAGATGTTCATCAACAGATGAATGGACAGGGAAGTTGTATACATAAAAACAATGAAATATTATTTAACCATAAAAAGGAACACATTTAAGTCAGTTCTAGTGAGGTGAATGAACCAAGAGCCTGTTATAGAGAGTGAAGTAAGTTAGAAAGAGAAAAACAAATTTTGTATATTAATGCTTTATATTGAATCTAGAAAAACGGCTCTGGGATGAAACTATTTGCAGGGAAGGAATAGAGACACAGACATAGAGAACAGATTTTGCATAGTTCTTTTTTTTTTCTTTATTTTCTTAAGTGGTTTTTGCCATACATTGACATGAGTCAGCCATGGGTGTACATGTGTTCCACATTCTGAATCCCTCTCCCAACTCCCTCCTCATCCCATCCCTCAAGGTCATCCCAGTGCACCAGCCCTGAGCACCCTGTCTCATGCATCAAACCTGGACTGGTGATCTATTACCATATAATAATATACATGTTTCAATGTTATTCTCTGAAATCATCCCACCGTCACCTTCTCCCACAAAGTCCAAAAGTCTGTTCTGTACATCTGTGTCTCTTTTGCTGTCTCACATATAGGGTCATCCTTACATCTTTCTAAATTCCATATATATGAGTTAATATACTGTATTGGTGTTTTTTTTTCTTTCTGACTTACTTCTCTGTATAATAGGCTCCAGTTTCATCCACCTCATTAGAACTGATTCAAATGCATTATTTTCAATAGTTGAGTAATACTCCATTGTGTATATGTACCAGAGCTTTCTTATCCATTCGTCTGCAAATGGACATCTAGGTTGCTTCCATGTCCTGGCTATTGTAAACAGTGCTGTGATGAACACTGGGGTGCATGTGTTTCTTTCAATTCTGGCTTCCTTGGTGTATATGCCCAGCAGGACTGCTGGGTCACATGGCAATTCTATTTCTAGTTTTTTAAGGAATCTCCACACTATTCTCCATAGTGGCTCTACTAATCTGCATTTCCACCAACAGTGTAAGATGCTTTCCTTTTCTCCAGACCCTCTCCAGCATTCATTGTCTGTAAACTTTTTGTATAGCAGCCATTCTGACCAGTGTGAGATAGTACCTCGCGGTGGTTTTGATTTGCATTTCTCTGTGGATACTTCTTTTATAACAACTATTTATCTTTCATAAGTTTGTTAGAATTTCTTGTCTACTATTGTCTGCCTTACTATTCTATTTGTCTTTCTAGGTTTAACCTTTCTATTCCTTTCCTGTTATTTTACTTTGTATTATATAAGGTACAACATATGTATACACACACATGAACATATAAAGCTGCCAAATCTAGCCAGATAGATCTTGTGGCAATGATTTATTGGAGGTACTCAGGTTATCTTCAAAGATCCTTATTTATGTATTCAGTTCAGTTCAGTGGCTCAGTCGTATCCGACTCTTTGCGACCCCTTGAATCGCAGCACGCCAGGCCTCTCTGTCCATCACCAACTCCCAGAGTTCACTCAGACTCACATCCATCGAATCAGTGATGCCATCCAGCCATCTCATCCTCGGTCGTCCCCTTCTCCTCCTGCCCCCAATCCCTCCCAGCATCAGGGTCTTTTCCAGTGAGTCAACTCTTCACATGAGGTGGCAAAGCACTGGAGTTTCAGATTTAGCATCATTCCTTCCAAAGAACACCCAGGACTGATCTCCTTCAGAATGGACTGGTTGGATCTCCTTGCTGTGCAAGGGACTCTCAAGAGTCTTCTCCAACACCACAGTTCAAACGCATCAATTCTTCAGCGCTCAGCCTTCTTCACAGTCCAACTCTCACATCCATACATGACCACAGGAAAAACCATAGCCTTGACTAAACGGACCTTAGTTGGCAAAGTAATATCTGTGCTTTTGAATATGCTATGTTGGTTGGTCATAACTTTTCTTCCAAGGAGTAAGTGTCTTTTCATTTCATGGCTGCAGTTACCATCTGCATTTATTTTGGAGCCCAAAAATATAAAGTCTGACACTGTTTTCACTGTTTCCCCTTCCATTTCCCATAAAGTGATGGGACTGGATGCCATGATCTTCGTTTTCTGAATGTTGAGCTTTAAGCCAACTTTTTCACTCTCCTCTTTCACTTTCATCAAGAGGCTTTTTAGCTCCTCGTCACTTTCTGCCATAAGGGTGGTGTCATCTGCATATCTGAGGTTATTGATATTTCTCCCGGCATGTCATATTCCAATATACAATGTTGAGGGGTTTATATTCAAAGTGCATAAAGACTCAAACAACCCGATAACAAATGAATAGATTTAAGAAAAATTAGTAAGGGACCTTGTCAGGGAAGGTTTAACAGGAGGATTCCTATGTGCTGTTTCTCATAAATCCTCTGTTCCTTATCAGTTTCTGGCAAGAGAAACGAGTGGAATGGCACGCTGCTCCCAGGACTGAGGACATAGAGTGAGACATGAATCTCTTTCAGTAAACATTCTCCTTATGACAAAACTGCTTAGTCTCGATCCTCTTTCTTGAGATATGAATTGTCTCCTGACCTTATGACCATTGTTAATCCCTTGTTCCCTTGGTAACAGTTCCTTTTCGTTTGGTTTTCTGATCTTTATCATTGTCAAAAGAAATTCCTTGTACAACAAGCTATATATACTCACAGAAAGACAATAAAGCACCTTTGCTCCATCAGAGTTTGGGTCCCCATGTCTTTCTTTCTTTCTTTCTCTCTCTCTCTCCCCCTCCCTCCGGCTAATTCTCTTTAGTGTATAAACCTGCTGAAGTCATTCTCCTTTTCAGGCTTTCAAGAGAGCCCTGTGCCTTCTTGAGCAGTGCAAGACCTGTTCTAGGGTTTTATTGGTTCTCTGCATAAACCAGGGAATATTAGCTTCTTTCTCTCCTTCACTTTCTTATTGTCAACTCCGGACTACCAGGTTCTGGTCCATTAAAGGACCACAACAGGACCTGAATAGGCAATAAAAGGTACAAATGGTGAACAGATACATGGAAATCTGCTGAACATCACTAAAATTCAGGGAAATGTAAATAAAAATTACAATGAGACTTTACTTCATACTGTTAGAGTGACTTATCAAAAAAAAAAAAGAAGAAGAAATAACAAGGTCTGATGAGGGTGCAGAGAAAGGGAATCATTATACATTGTTGTTGGGAATGAAAATTGCTACGATGATTATAAGAGACAATGTGAAGTTTCTGAAAAAGTTTAAAATACAATTACCATATAATCTATCAATCTCACTTCTGTGTTTATATCCAAAGGAAATGAAATCAGTATCTCAAAGAGATATCTGCACTCCTAAGTAAATGTAGCATTATTTTCATTAGCCAATATATGGAAATGGCCTATCAACAGATAAATGGAAGGCAAAAAATATGTATATAGTGAAATAATATTCAGCTAGAAAAGAGAAGGAAATCTACCATGTGTAATAACATGGATGAACCTGGAGGACACTATCTTTTGTGAAATAAATCAGTCACAGAAAGACAAATACTGTACAATCTCACTTATATGTGGAATCCAAAAGAGTTGAGTTTATAGAAGAAGAGAGCAGATTGATGATTGTTGGGGCTGAGGGTGAGGAAAGTAGACAGACATAGATCAGAAGCTATGTATTTTCAGTTATAAGTTGATTATTTTCTAGAGAGCTAAAATACAGCGTGTGCAGCTGTTGCTTCAGCTGTGCCCAACCCTTTGAGACACTATGGACTGTAGCCCGCCAGGCTCCTCTGCCCATAGTATTCTCCAGGCAACAACACTGGAGTGGGTTGTATGCCTTCCTCCAGAGGATCTTCCTGACCTAAGCA
Organism: Aepyceros melampus; assembly: GCA_006408695.1. Classification (NCBI taxonomy): domain Eukaryota; kingdom Metazoa; phylum Chordata; class Mammalia; order Artiodactyla; family Bovidae; genus Aepyceros; species Aepyceros melampus. The sequence goes on from SJXQ01002295.1 coordinate 143,963, forward strand.
TCAAACCTGCATCTCTTATGTCTCCTCCCTTGGCAGGCAGTTCTTTACCACTAGCGCCACAGGGGAAGCCCAATGTACAGCTTGACTATGGTTAATATAGGGGCTTCTCTTGTGGCTCAGATGGTAAAGAATCTGCCTGCAATGCAGGAGACCCAGGTTCAATTCTTGGATCAGGAAGATCCCATGGAGAAGGGAATGACTATCCATTCCAGTATCCTTGTCTGGAGAATTCTATGGACAGGGGAGGCTGGTGGGCTAGAGTTCATGGAGTCGCAAGAGTAAGAAACGACTGAGTGACTAACACTAACTAATATTGCTTAACATACTTGAAATTTAACATATACTTGAAGTTTGCTGAGAAAGGTAGATATATTGTTCTTACCACATACATAAAAACAGATTAAATATATGAGATGATAAATGTATTAATTGGCCTCACCATGATAATTATTTCACAACGTATAGATATATCAAGCTATAACATAAGTTGAGCTCAGTTCAGTTGTTCAGTCGTGTCCGACTCTTTGTGACCCCATGAATTACAGCACACCAGGCCTCCCTTTCCATCACCAACTGCCGGAGTTCACTCAGACTCATGTCCATCGAGTCAGTGATGCCATCCAGCCATCTCATCCTCGGTTGTCCCCTTCTCCTCCTGTCCCTCAATCCCTCCCACCATCAGAGTCTTTTCCAATGAGTCAACTCTTCGCATGAGGTGGCCAAAGCACTGGAGTTTCAGTTTTAGCATCATTCCTTCTAAACAACACCCAGGACTGATCTCCTTTAGAATGGAATGGTTGGATTTCCTTGCAGTCCAAGGGACTCTCGAGAGTCTTCTCCAACACCACAGTTCAAAAGCATCAATTCTTCGGTGCTCAGCTTTCTTCACAATCCAACTCTCACATCCATACATGACCACTGATAAAATCATAGCCTTGACTAGATGGACCTTTGTTGGCAAAGTAATGTCTCTGCTTTTAAATATGCTATCTAGGTTGGTCATAACTTTTCTTCCAAGGAGTAAGGGTCTTTTAATTTCATGGCTGCAGTCACCATCTGCAGTGATTTTGGAGCCCCAAAAAATAAAGTCTGACATTCTTTCCATTGTTTCCCCATCTATTTCCCATGAAGTGATGGGACCAGATGCCATGATCTTCTTTTTCTGAATGTTGAGCTTTAAGCCAATTTTTTTCACTCTCTTCTTTCACTTTCATCAAGAGGCTTTTTAGTTCCTCTTCGCATTCTGCCCTAAGGGTGGTGTCATCTGCATATCTGAGGTTATTGACATTTCTCCCGGCAATCTTGATTTCAGCTTGTGCTTCTTCCAGCTAAGCATTTCTCATGATGTACTCTGCATATAAGTTAAATAAGCAAGGTGACAATATACTGCCTTGATGTATTCCTTTCCCAATTTGGACCCAGTCTGTTGTTCCATGTCCAGTTCTAACTGTTGCTTCCTGACCTACGTATATGTTTCTCAAGGGGCAGGTTAGGTGGTCTGGTATTCCCATCTCTTTCAGAATTTTCCATAGTTTATTGTGATCCACACAGTCAAAGGCTTTGACATAGTCAATAAAACAGAAATAGATGTTTTTCTGGAACTCTCTTCCTTTTTCCTTGTTGGCAATTTGATCTATGTCTTAAATATATACATTTTAATTTTTCCATTATACCTCCAGAAACCTGGAAAAATGTAAAAAAAAAAAAGATATAACTAAAGTTTTGAGTGGCAGAGACACTTAAATAGAGGCAGTCTAAAAAGAGTGGCCCACTTTACCACAATGCTATCATAAACATGATAAAAGCATTATTGATTAAACAATAACTTACGTTTGACATACTTAGTGTTAATGTTAGTTATGTTTACCTCAACTATTGTGTCTTATACCTGCTTTGCCAGGATTTTACTAAACTTCCTCCATCAGTCCCCAAAGACTATCTTCCCAAAGTTGTATGTGTGTGTATTCACAGTTTTGTGAGACTCTTTGCTGTCCCCTGAAATGTACCCCCACCAGGCTCCTCTGTTCATAAAATTTTCCAGGTAAAATGCTTGAGCCAGTTGACACTTCCTCCTCCAGGGGATCTTCCTGACCCATGAAATGAACCTGCATCTCTTGCATTTTTTTTTTTTTTTTTGGGTACCACTAGTTCTACCTGTGAAGGCCAAAGCATTAATCAAATAACCTAACCTTAAAAATTAAAGGACTATATAGTCATATTATAGGGCCATAACAAAGTGGGACTAGAAACGACTTTCAGTTCCATGAAGTTTCCATTCAACAAGGCTTAAATATGTGCTTGCTGCTGCTGCTGCTAAGTCGCTTCAGTCCGACTCTGTGTACCCCACAGACGGCAGCCCACCAGGCTCCCCCGTCCCTGGGATTCTCCAGTCAAGAATACTGGAGTGGGTTGCCATTTCCTTCTCCAGTGCATGCAAGTGAAAAGTCAAAGTGAAGTCACTGAGTCGTGTCTGACTCTTCACGACTCCATGAACTGCAGCCTACTAGGCTCCTCCATCCATGGGATTTTCCAGGCAAGAGTACTGGAGTGGGGTGCCATTGCCTGTGCCTGTGCTTACCAGGTGCTAAAAATGTGGTGATTTTATTTCACTGTTACTATATCACTTTATGTAACATATTAGTCTTGTTTTTCCACTTTTCCTGGGATCTTTCCAGTTTTAGTTGTGTAAGTATTTCATCTTTAAAAATTCTTCATTTTCTGGTAAATAGACATGTCCTATATCTTTATTATATTGTTTGAGTATTTCGACACTAACATAAAAATAAAGAAATTCTACAAAGATATTCAAAGTACACAAGAGTTTAAAGTTTAGAACAAAATACTCATGCTGATTTGAAGACATATATTGGTCATGATGCTCATCTTCACAATGTCTGTTTTTCTTCATTTCTGTAGGAATATTGAGACTTATTCAAAATAATTTAATGTAGGAGTTGACAGTAATAGTTGATGATAGCATTACTGAAAATAAGATATTTTTCATTTGAGAGAGGAATCATTTCAGAGTGGAAATGTCCATAGTCACAATGCAGAACTGGGGAAAAAGTGAAGGGCACAGAATAAATGTGGACAAAATAAGGACAAGTGGACAGTGGCAGGGAACTTCTAAGAGGTGAATGAAAAAGTAGGATGCTGGTGTCTACTGATGTTGTCCTTCAGTGTTTAGTTAAGGGTTCAGATTTTCTTGCATGTGTTTGTCAGGGGAGTGTGTAATTTCCTCCGTTCTGTCTCATTGCAACAAAAATTTGAAGCTATGAATGGACCAGTGTTACAGCTCCGTGTTACAGCTCAGTTTTATTTAGAAAGCAAAGGAAAATACATCTTGGAAGCATGAGGACACATTGATCCAAAAGGCATGAAGAGAAAAGAGGCCTCCATCCCTATTTGGACTCTTCTTTTTTATGTTTTTTCTCCTCCCCCTGGGTCCTCCCTATGTAAATTGGGCTATCCAGGAATGCTGTTTCTTTCACCTGAGGTCCTCACTTTGGTCCTCGGACCTTCCTTTGTTCTATTTTTTCCCTTCCTTGTCTTTTAGCCACCACCATTCTGGACTCATTTTTCCTATCCTAACTGCCTTACATGTTCTCTTTGCGATCCCATGGACTGTAGTCTACCAGGCTTCTCTGTAAAATAATTTAATGTAGGAGTTGACAGTAATAGTTGATGATAGCATTACTGAAAATAAGATATTTTTCATTTGAGAGAGGAATCATTTCAGAGTGGAAATGTCCATAGTCACAATGCAGAACTGGGGAAAAAGTGAAGGGCACAGAATAAATGTGGACAAAATAAGGACAAGTGGACAGTGGCAGGGAACTTCTAAGAGGTGAATGAAAAAGTAGGATGCTGGTGTCTACTGATGTTGTCCTTCAGTGTTTAGTTAAGGGTTCAGATTTTCTTGCATGTGTTTGTCAGGGGAGTGTGTAATTTCCTCCGTTCTGTCTCATTGCAACAAAAATTTGAAGCTATGAATGGACCAGTGTTACAGCTCCGTGTTACAGCTCAGTTTTATTTAGAAAGCAAAGGAAAATACATCTTGGAAGCATGAGGACACACTGATCCAAAAGGCATGAAGAGAAAAGAGGCCTCCATCCCTATTTGGACTCTTCTTTTTTATGTTTTTTCTCCTCCCCCTGGGTCCTCCCTATGTAAATTGGGCTATCCAGGAATGCTGTTTCTTTCACCTGAGGTCCTCACTTTGGTCCTCGGACCTTCCTTTGTTCTATTTTTTCCCTTCCTTGTCTTTTAGCCACCACCATTCTGGACTCATTTTTCCTATCCTAACTGCCTTACATGTTCTCTTTGCGATCCCATGGACTGTAGTCTACCAGGCTTCTCTGTCCATGGGATTTTCCAGGCAAGAGTACTGGAGTGGGTTGTCATTTCCTTCTCCAGGGGATCTTCCTGACCCAGGGATCGAACCCAGGTCTCCTGCATTGCAGGCAGACACTTTACCCTCTGAGCCACCAGGGAAGCCCCAAGAAGGATAAGTCTACAAAATGATGAAAATGATGCTCTTTCAGGAAAAGCAAACTATTCAAGTGAACACAGAACACGTCAACAGGGAAGAATCATTTAGAAAACTAAGATAGAGTTATTTGGTTCTCCTAGGTCTCAGCTAGTGTTGAAAAAGGAGAGAAGGGCCCATTCATCCTCGGGAATTGAATAGTGTTGGTGCAAAGGAGACAGCGTCTCACTATGCTACTGTTGACTTAAAGAAAACTATACAACATAAGAGCTATGAGTTAAAGTTTTGCTTAAACTCAGAATCTTGCTGAGGATGGTAGCCCAGGAAACAGCCCCTCTATAGTTCTAAGAGGACTACTCTGTGGAGGTTGGGAATAAGTCAGTATTCATAAGATTTTGGCTAAAGAATATGAGCAGTCGAGTGTACAACTCAATAAAAGGTTACTATTGGTCACAAGAAACAAATTTCTCAGTTAATAATTTTAGTGCTTTTCTTATACATGAGAAGATGCAAAAATCTAGGTTTGTTAATATTCTACCTGAGATATCTAAGGTAGATCTCTATCTAAGAGGTAGGTATCTATCTAAGAGGCCTGATTTTCCAAAACACAGTGCAAACTCATCCTGTTTTCATTCTAAATTCCTCTCAGGGTACTCTGTTGGTTAGTAACTGCAGTGGCTGGTGACTCAATCCTTGTAGAACTGGGTTGTGAGCAACCTTTTTTGTTTTGTTCCTCTCCTACCTTCTCATCTCCTGTCTTCCTCTGTAGATGTTCTTCTTAGGGTGAGACTTCCTGAGTGAAGAATTGTGCCTGATTAACCATGAAACACATTGTATCATACATTTTGTTTCATAAATAACAGGAAAAATAAGGTCAAAAGTACAATGTATTTTAAAGAAAGCTATGGCCTTCCCTGATAGCTCAACAGGTAAAGAATTTTCCTTCAATGCAGGAACACAGGAGATGATGGTTCAATCCCTGGGTTGACGTTTCCCTGGAAGAGGAAATGACAATCCACTCCAGTATTCTTGCCTGAAAAGTCTCATGGACAGAGGAGCCTGGTGACTATAGTTGAAAGGATCACAGAGAGTCAGACACTGCTGAATGAGTAAGGATGCGCATGTATGCATGAGCCTGATTAAATATTGTGAAACTGATGAAACAGAGAAGCCATTTGACTGAGGTGATCTAATAACTTGGTTGCCCAAGAAATCAAACCAAAATCCAAACCTGTAAGTGATTCAAGGTTAGAAAGTCAAAACCCAAGGACATCAGCCAGAAACATCCAACTTTTAATCAGAAATAGCCAGCTTAAAGCTACAGTCAATCAATAACTTTCTTATTTTGTTTCTTCTTTTTTTCTCAGCTGCTCCTTAAACTCCTATTGGTGGAGCACTTCTAAGCACTTCCAGGTTAACACTGTCTAATTCAAATCAATAAATGTTCAAATAAACCCTTAAAAAGTTCATACACCTCACTTTATCTTTTAACAATTTGTTTCTGTGCTCAGTCTCTCCTCATATCTCCATAGACCCATTCTACATTGCTCATTGAACTTTTTGGTCTTTGGGAATAACGACTGTTCTGTTTTAAACAACTATGAGTAATGCTTCAAAGAAAACTGAATACCCAAGTGAAAATATCGAAGAGGCACATGAGACAGGCAATGCACAGAATCAGAAGTTTTGTGTTCCTTTTCTTGCAGTTTCACTGTGCATTTATTGATAAGGCATTTTACTTCAACACTGCAGATGAAATGTCGTTAGGATAAACATTTACTTTGTCGAGTTCCAAGAATTTTTTTCACTAATGAAGTAAACATCAGGAGTCTTATTTTTAGCAATGTGTGCTTCTCTTGATGCTGAGGACCTGGTATGTCTTATCTAAGCATTAACTCAGTAATACCAAATTCTAACAATGCAAGAGATTGTCTCCTATATTTCATTATATTGACATATAATCAGTAAACTATTGTGATCTGCACATTTTCTAATCAAAATTTGATCATAACTTTTCTTTTACTCAATTCTTTTTGGAATATAATGGCATATTTTGTTCATTGTTCTACATCTTTGCATTTCTTCCTGCGTTTTTCCTTGTCTAGACATCTTTTTATATTATTCCATATGCTGATTCATTTAATTCATGCAGTATTATTGAAAGAATATAAAAACTCTAAAAATGACATTTCCTTTTTTTTTTTTTTAAGAAAGAAAACCCCAAATAAATAGCATTGTATTTAGATGGTGCTGAGTCTCATTCCATTCACAGTAGATAACAGGTGTGAATTGCTTCTTTACCTGCATAAATTTCCTGCTGTGAAGCCCTTTGTTAACTTCATGCTGCTTTCTTGCTCTATTAAGAATTGCAAAAATACCTGATTCTACCTTAATGTAATTTTAAATGCTTTACTATTTTGAATAATGTTTATTTGTAAGTTCCTTCCTTAAATGAAAGTGAATACAATAATGCAAGTAAATATTATATACTCTACCCAACATCGATTCTAGAAAGACTACAGGACTATTGCATATACACACAGTTCAATTCAGTTCAGTCACTCAGTTTTGTCCAGCTCTTTGGGACCCAGGGACTGCAGCACGCCAGGCTTCTCTGTCCATAAACAACTCCTAGAGTTTACTCAAACTCATGTCCATTGAGTTGATGATGCCATCCAACCATCACACCCTCTGTTGTCCCCTTCTCCTTCCACCTTCAGTCTTTCCCAGCATTGAGGTCTTTTCAAATGAGTCGGCTCTCCCAATCAGATAGCCAATGTATTGGAGTTTCAGCTTTAGCACCAGTCCTTCCAATGAATGCTCAAGACTGATCTTATTTAAGATGGACTGGTTGGATCTCCTTGCAGTCCAAGGGACTCTTATGAGTCTTCTGCAACACGACAGGTCAAAAGCATCATTTCTTCAGTGCTTATCTTTCTTTATAGTCCAAAGCTCACTTCCATACATGACTACTGGAAAAACCATAGATTTGACTAGGCGACTTTGGTTGGCAAACTAATGTCTCTCTTTATTAAGGTGCTGTCTAGGTTGGTCATAACCTTTCTTCCAAGGAGCAAGCATCTTTTAATTTCATGGCTACAGCTAACATCTGCAGTGATTTTGGATCCCAAAAGAATGAATCCAGTCACTGTTTCCATTGTTTTCACCTCTATTTACCATGAAGTGATGGGAACAGATGTCATGATCTTAGTTTTCTAAATGTTGAGCTTTAAGCCAACTTTTCCACTCTCTTCTATCACTTTCATCAAGAGACTCTTTAGTTCTTCTTCACTTTCTGCCATAAAGGTGGTGTCATCTACTGATATGAGGTTATTGATATTTGTTCAGGTAATAGTGATTTCAGCTTTTGCTTCATCCAGTCCAGATTTTCTCACAATGTACTCTGCATATAAATTAAATAAAAGCAGGTTGACAATATAAAGCCTTGACATACTTCTTTCTCAGTTTGGGACCAGTCTGCTGTTCGATGTCCAGTTCTAGCTGTTGCTTATTGACCTGCATACAGATTAATCAGGAGGCAGGTCAAGTGGTCTGATATTCCCATCTCTTTCAAATTTTCCACAGTTTGCTGTGATCCACACAGTCAAAGTTTTGGTATAGTGAATAAAGCAGAGACAAATATTTTACTGGAATTTTCTTACTTTTTTGATGATCCAATATATGTTAGCAATTTGACCTCTGGTTCTTCTGCCTTTTCTAAAACCATCTTGGATATCTAGAATTTCACAGTTCACATACTGTTGAAGTCTGGCTTGGAGAATTTTGAGTGATACTTTGCTAGTGTGTGAGATGACTGCAATTGTGTGGTAGTTTGAGCATTCTTTGGCATTAACTTTCTTTGGGATTGGAATGAAAACTGACCTTTTCCAGTCTTGTGGCCACTGCTGAGGTTTCCAAATTTGATGGAATGTTGAGTGCAACACATCATCATAGAGGATTTGAAATAGCTCAACTGGAATTCCATCACCTCCACTAGCTTTAATCATAGTGATGCTTCCTGGGCCCACTTGACTTCACATTTCAGGATGTTCAGCTCAAGGGTGAGTGACCATAACATTGTGATTATGTGGGTAATGAAGACCTTTTTTGTAGAGCTCTCCTGTGTATTCTTGCCACGTCTTCTTAATATTTTCTCCTTCTGTTAGGTCCATACCCATCTTTTCATGTAAAATTCCCTTGGTATCTCTAATTTTCTTGAAGAGATCTCTAGTCTTTCCCGTTCTGTTGTTTTCCTATATTTCTTTGCATTGATCACTGAGGAAGCCTTTCTTATCTCTCCTTGCTATTCTTTAGAATTTTGTATTCAAATGGTTTTATCTTTCCTTTTCTCCTTTGCCTTTGCTTCTCTTCTTTTCACCAGGTATTTGTAAGGCCTCCTCAGACAACCACTTTGCCTTTTTGAGTTCCTTCCATGGAGATGGGCTTGATCCCTGCCTCTTTTCAGTTCAGTTCAATTTCTCAGTCATGTCCGACACTTTGCAACCCCATGAATCGCAGCATGCCAGGCCTCCCTGTCCATCACAAACTCCTGGAGTTCACTCAGACTCATGTCCATCGAATCAGTGATGCCATCCAGCCATCTCGTCCTCTGTTGTCCCCTTCTCCTCCTGCCCCCAATCCTTCCCAGCATCAAAGTCTTTTCCAATGAGTCAACTCTTCTCATGAGGTGGCCAAAGCACTGGAGTTTCAGCTTTAGCATCATTCCTTCTAAAGAAATCCCAGGGTTGATCTCCCTCAGAATGGACTGGTTGGATCTCCTTGCAGTCCAAGGGACTCTCAAGAGTCTTCTCCAACACAACACTTCAAAAGCATCAATTCTTCTGCACTCAGTCTTCTTCACAGTCCAACTCTCACATCCATACATGATCACAGGAAAAACCATAGCCTTGACTAGACAGACCTTAGTCAGCGAAGTAATTTCTCTGCTTTTGAATATGCTATCTAGGTTGATCATAACTTTTCTTCCAAGGAGTAAGCTTCTTTTAATTTCATGGTTGCAGTCACCACCTGCAGTGGTTTTGGGCCCCAAAAAATGAAGTCTGACACTGTTTCTACTGTTTCCCCATCTATTTCCCATGAAGTGATGAGACTGGATGCCATGATCTTTGTTTTCTGAATATTGAGCTTTAAGCCAACTTTTTCACCCTCCTCTTTCACTTTCATCAAGAGGCTTTTTAGTTCTTCTTCACTTTCTGCCATAAGGGTGGTGTCATCTGCATATCTGAGGTTATTGATATTTCTCCCAGCAATCTTGATTCTAGCTTGTGTTTCTTCCAGTCCAGCGTTTCTCATGATGTACTCTGCATATAAGTTAAATAAGCACGGGGACAATATACAGCCTTGATGTACTTCTTTTCCTATTTGGAACCAGTCTGTTTTCCATGTCGAGTTCTAACTGTTGCTCCCTGGCTCGCATACAGATTTCTCAAGAGGCAGGTCAGGTGGTTCCCATCTCTTTCAGAATTTTCCACAGTTTACTGTGATCCACACAGTCAAAGGCTCTGGCATAGTCAATAAAGCAGAAATAAATGTTTTTCTGGAACTCTCTTGCTTTTTCCATGATCCAGCGGATGTTGGCAATTTGATCTCTGGTTCCTCTGCCTTTTCTAAAACCAGCTTGAACATTTTGAAGTTCACAGTTGACGTATTGCTGAAGCCTGGCTTGGAGAACTTTGAGCATTACTTTACTAGCGTGTGAGATGAGTGCAACTGTGTGGTAGTTTGAGCATTCTTTGGCATTGCCTTTCTTTGGGATTGGAATGAAAACTGACCACTTCCAGTCCTGTAGCCACTGCTGAGTTTTCCAACTTTCCTGGCATGTTGAGTGTAGCACTTTCACAACATTATCCTTCAGGATTTGAAATAGCTGAACTTTAATTCCATCACCTCCACTAGCTTTGTTTGTAGTGATGCTTTCTAAGGCCCACTTGACTTCACATTCCAGGATGTCTGTCCCTAAATGAGTGATCACACCATTGTGATTATTCTGGTCATGAAGATCTGTTTGTACAGTTCCTCTGTGTATTCTTGCCATCTCTTCTTAATATCTTCTGTTTCTGTTAGGTCCATGCCATTTCTGTCCTTTTTCGAGCCCATCTTTGCATGAAATGTTCCCTTGGTATCTCTAATTTTCTTGAAGAGATCTCTAGTCTTTCCCATTCTGTTCTTTTCCTCTATTTCTTTGCATTGATCACTGAAGAAGGCTTTTTATCTCTTGTTGCTATTCTTTGGAAGTCTGCATTCAGATGCTTATATCTTTCATTTTCTCCTTGGCTTTTCACCTGTCTTCTTTTCACAGCTATCTGTAAGGCCTCCCCAGACAGCCATTTTGTTTTTTGCATTTCTTTTCCATGGGGATGGTCTTGATCCCTGTCTCCTGTACAATGTCACGAACCTCATTCCATAGTTCATCAGGCACTCTATCTATCAGATCTAGGCCCTTAAATCTATTTCTCACTTCCACTGTATAATCATAAGGGATTTGATTCAGGTCATACTTGAATGGCCTAGTGGTTTTCCTTACTTTCTTCAATTTGCCTGAATCTGGAAATAAGGAATTCATGATCTGAGCCAGTCATCTCCTGATTTTGTTTTTGTTGACTGTATAGAGCTTCTCCATCTTTGGCTGCAAATAATATCATCAATTTGATTTCAGTGTTGACCATTTGGTGATGTCCATGTGTAGAGTCTTCTCTTGTGTTGTTGGAAGAGGATGTTTTCTATGACCAGTGTATTTTCTTGGCAAAACTCTGTTAGTCTTTGCCCTGGTTCATTCTGCATTCCAAGGCCAAATTTGCCAGTTACTCCAGGTGTTTCTTGACTCTCTACTTTTGCATTCCAGTCCCCTATAATGAAAAGGACATATTTTTGGGTGTTAGTTCTAAAATGTCTTGTAGTTCTTCATAAAACTGTTCAGCTTCTTCAGCATTACTGGTTGGGGCATAGACTTGGATTACTGTGATATTAAATGGCTTGCCTTGGAAACGAACAGAGATCATCCAGTCCCCTATAATGAAAAGGACATATTTTTGGGTGTTAGTTCTAAAATGTCTTGTAGTTCTTCATAAAACTGTTCAGCTTCTTCAGCATTACTGGTTGGGGCATAGACTTGGATTACTGTGATATTAAATGGTTTGCCTTGGAAACGAACAGAGATCATTCTGTTGTTTTTGAGATTACATCCAAGTACTGCATTTCAGACTCTTTTGTTGACCATGATGGCTACTCCATTCTTTCTGAGGGATTCTGCTGGCACTAGTAGATATAATGGTCATCTGAGTTAGATTCACCCATTCCAGTCCATTTTAGTTTACTGATTCCTAGAATGTCGATGTTCACTCTTGCCATCTCTTGTTTGACCACTTCCTATTTGACTTGATTCATGGACCTGACATTCCAGGTTCCTATGCAATATTGCTCTTTACAGCATCGGACCTTGCTTCTATCACCAGTCACATCCACAACTGGATGTCGTTTTTGCTTTGGCTCTATCCCTTCATTATTTCTGGAGTTATTTCTCCACTGACCTCCAGTAGCATATTGGGCTCCTACTGATCTGGGGAGTACCTCTTTCAGTATCTTATCATTTTGCCTTTTCATACTGTTCATGGGGTTCTCAAGGCAAGAATACTGAAGTGGTTTGCCATTCCCTTATCTAGTGGACCACATTCTGTCAAGTAAGATGGTAGATGTTACAAGAGGGCATCAGAGGACAGACACACTGAAATCATAATCACAGAAAACTAGTCGATCTAATCACACCAGGACCTCAGCCTTGTCTAACTCAGTGAAACTAAGCCATGCCAGTGGTGCAACCCAAAATGGGCGGGTCATGGTGGAGAGGTCTGACAAAATATGGTCCTGCCTCCTATACAATGTCACAAACCTCCTTTCATATTCTTCAGACACTCTATCAGATCTAATCCCTTGAATCTATTTATCACTTTTCTGTCTAATCAAAAGGGATTTAATTTAGATCATACCCTAGATAGTGTATTCAAAAGCAGAGACATTACTTTGTCGACTAAGGTCCACCTAGTCAAGGCTATGGTTTTTCCTGTGGTCATGTATGGATGTGAGAGATGGATTGTGAAGAGGCTGAGCACCGAAGAATTGATGCTTTTGAACTGTGGTGTTGGAGAAGACTCTTGAGAGTCCCTTGGGTTGCAAGGAGATCCAACCAGTCCATTCTGAAGGAGATGAACCCTGGGATTTCTTTGGAAGGAATGATACTAAAACTGAAGCTCCAGTACTTTGGCCACCTCATGCGAAGAGTTGACTCATTGGAAAAGACCCTGATGCTGGGAGGGATTGGGGGCAGGAGGAGAAGGGGACGACCGAGGATGAGATGGCTGGATGGCATCACGGACTCAATGCACGTGAGTCTGAGTGAACTCCGGGAGTTGTTGATGGACAGGGAGGCCTGGCGTACTGCACTTCATGGGGTTGCAAAGAGTCGGACACGACCGAGCGACTGAACTGAACTGAACTGAATGGTGTAGTGGTTTTCCCTATTTCCTTCAATTTAAGTCTGAATTTGGCAATAAGGAGTTGATGATCTGAGCCATACTCAACTCCCAATCTTGTTTTTGCTGACTGTATAGAGCTTCTTCATCCTTGGCTGCAAAGAATATAATCAATCTGGTTTCGGTATTGACCATCTAGTGATGTCCATGTGTAGAGTCTTCTCTTGTGTTGTTGGAAGAGGGTGTTTGCTATGACCAGTGCATTCTTTTGTCAAAACTCTATTAGCCTTTGCCCTGCTTCTTTCTGTACTCCAAGACTACATTTGCCTGTTACTCCAGGTATTTCTTGAGTTCCTACTTTTGCATTCCGTTCAGTTCAGTTCAGTTCAGTTGCTCAGTCGTGTTCAACTTTTTCCAACCCCATGAATCAAAGCACACCAGGCCTCCCTATCCATCACCAACTCCTGGAGTTCACTCACACTCATGTCCATCGAGTTGGTGATGCCAGCCAGCCATCTCATCCACCGTTGTCCCCTTCTCCTCCTGTCCCCAACCCCTCCCAGCATTGGGGTCTTTTCCATTGAGTCAGCTCTTCGCATGAGGTGGACAAAGTTTTGGAGTGTCAACTTCAGCATCAGTCCTTCCAATGAAAGCCAAGATTGATCTCCTTTAGGATGGACTGGTTGGATCTCCTTGCAGTCCAAGGGACACTCAAGAGTCTTCTCCAACACCACAGTTCAAAAGCATCAATTCTTCAGCACTCAGCTTTCTTCACAGTCCAACTCTCACATCCATAATGACCACTGGAAAAACCATAGCTTTGGCTAGACGGACCTTTGTTGGCAAAGTAATATTTCTTATTTTCAATATGCTATCTAGGTTGGTCATAACGTTCCTCCCAAGGAGTAAAAGTCTTTTAATTTCATGGCTGCAGTCACCATCTGCAGTGATTTGGAAGCCCCAAAAAATAAATTCTGACACTATTTCTACTGTTTCCCCGTCTATTTCCCATGAAGTGATGGGACCAGATGTCATGATCTTAATTTTTTTATGTTATTTTTTAAGCCAACTTTTCACTCCCCTCTTTCACTTTCATCAAGAAACTTTTTAGTTGCTCTTCACTTTCTGCCATAAGGGTGGTGTCATCTGCATATCTGAGGTTATTGATATTTCTCCCAGCAAACTTGATTCCAGCTTGTGCTTCTTCCAGCCCAGTGTTTCTCATGATCCCCTAAAGTGAAAATGACATATTTTTTGAGTGTTAGTTTTAGAAAGTCTTGTAGGTCTTCATAGAACTGTTCAACTTCAGCTTCTTCAGCATTACTGATCAGAGCATAAACATGGATTTCTGTGATATTAAATGGTTTGCCTTGGAAACAAACCGAGATTATTCTGTGATTTTTAAGATTGCTTCCAAGTTCTGCATTTTGGACTCTTTTGTTGACTATGATGGCTACTCCATTTCTTCTAAGGGATTCTTGCCCATGGTAGTAGATATAATGGTCATCTGAGTTAAATTCACCCATTCTAGTCCATTTTAGTTTGCTGATTTATAAAATGTCAATATTCACTCTTGCCATCTTTTGTTTGACCACTTCCAATTTGCCTTTATTCATGGGCATAATATTCCAAGTTCCTATGCAATATTGCTCTTTTCAGCATTGGAGTTTACTCCATCAACAGTCACATACACAGCTGGGTGTTGTTTTTGCCTTGGCTCCATCCCATCCCTACATTATTTCTGGAGTTAATTCTCCACTGATTTCCAGTAGCATTTTGGGATTGTACTAACCTAGGGAATTGATCTTTCATTGTCCTTGTTCTTTGCTCTTTTATACTGTTCATGGCATTCTCAAGTTAAACATATGGAAGTGGCTTGTCATTCCCTTCTCTAGTGTACCACCTTTTGTCAGAATTGTACACTAAGACCCCACCCAGGGGTCTTGGGTGGCCCTACATGGCATGGCTTATAGTTTCATTGAGTTACACAAGGCTGTGGTCCATGTGATCAGTTTGATTAATTTTCTGTGATTGTGGTTTTCAGTCTGTCCACCCTCTGATGGAGAAGGATAAGAGGCTTAGGGGGAAACTGGGTCTTTTTCTGATGAGCAGCCCCAGACTCTGTAAATGTTTAATCCAATTTTCTGTTGATGATTACCAGGGCAGTTCTGTGTTCCCTCCCTGTTATTTGACTTGAGGCCAAACTATGGTTGAGTTAATGAAGATAATGGTGACCTCCTTCAAAAGGTGCCATCAGGCACTGCTACACTCAGTGGCCTTAACCCTGCAGCAGGCCACTGCCCACTCACACCTCTGCCAAAGACTACTGGACACTGACAGGCAAGTCTAGGTCAGTCTCTTGTGGGGTCACTGCTCCTTTCTTCTGGGTCCTGGTGCACACAAAGTTCTGTTTGTGCCCTCCAAGAGTTTGTTTCCCCAATCCTGTGTAAGTTCTTGTGGCTCTATGATGGGGTTAATGGTAACCTCCTCCAAGAGGGCTTATGCCATAGCCAGGTCTACTGCACCCAGAACCCCTGCCCACTGGGGCAATCCACTGCTGACCTGTACATCCTCAGGAGACACTCAAACACAGTTCTGTCTCAGTCTCTGAGGGGTCTCTTGATGTGCACAAGGTATTTTTGAGCTCTCTGAGCATCTCTGGCAGGTATGGGTTTTGATTCTAAATGCAATTTCACCCTCCTACCATCTTTCTGGGCTTGTCCTTTTCCCTGAACATGGGATATCTCCTCAAAGTCGCTCCAGCTGCACAGCAGCTGCTCCAGAACCAGGCAGCTGCCATTCCAGCACCTACTGTTAAATGCATATAAATCATACATGAATATATAAACCTGTATATTGTGATGTATATTCATGCAAAGTACTTTAGTTTTCATAGAGTCAGGAATATACATGTGTTTGCCTGTGTGCATGCATTCATTGGTAGGGAAGTGTGGTTCAATACGGTACATTTCTCCCCATCTTAGAATTTTATCCTCCCATCTTAGAATTTCAGAGCTCCCCATCTTAGAATTTTAAAGTTCCATCTTAGAGATTATCATGTCAGATATTCTAAGATGGGGAGCTTGGCATCAGTTAAATTCCCCATCCTTCATCATTTCCCTGTTGATATGTGATCACCCTGACCTGGTAGACTGGTTTAGCTAGAATCCCCTTACCACTTATGCCTTCACCCAGTGACTTGTTGGCTATATCCTCCCCATACTGATTCTAGAAAGACTATGGGACTATTGCATACACACACAAATGTATATAAATCATATATGAATATATAGACGTTTATTCTAATGCATGTGCATGCAATAATATTACTTTGGTTTTCATAGAATCAAGCATACTTGTGTTATCATGCGTATGTTCCTCATCATAGAATTATCCTCCCCATCTTAGAATTTTAGAGCTCCATCTTAGAGACTCACCTAAACTTGGAGGAAATTATTTCCAGAAATTTGTAAATGCTTGGTGCCAGCAGTTGAGATGTATAAGATAAATATAACCTTTTAATAGAGCTTTTAAGATGCACATATCAGGGGAACTACAATTGCTTCATGAGTTATTTAGAGCATGTTTATGATCATGGTGAATTTTCTGGTTTCTTTCTGGATGATAGAATTCAACTGGGTTGACCTGTTTAGGAAAGGTCTGTGCTTAAAAAAGCTACCATCAAACCATCATAGTAAACCTACCAGAAAGTGTTCATTCAGTTCAGTCGCTGAGTCATGTCCGACTCTTTGCGACCCCATGAATCGCAGCACACCAGGCCTCCCTGTCCGTCACCAACTCCCGGAGTTCACCCAGACCCACGCCCATGGAGTCAGTGACGCCATCCAGCCATCTCAATGTCAAATAATAGTAAAAAAAGTTCTGACACAATGAAATGTTAAGGACGACTTTATTCAAGATGACTTTTAGGTGTCAGGACTATCACAATAACAGTGAGAAATTGAGTTCAACTCCAAATACAAGGAAAAATGAGAATTTATAGCCAACAAGTCATTGAGTGGAGGCATAAGTGGTAAGGAGATTCTAGCTAAATTGATCTACCAGGTCAGGGTTATCATATATAAATAGAGGAATGATAAAGGATGGGGAATTTAACTAGATGCTAAGTTTGGGAGGATTCTCTCACAGTGACATAGCAGGATTCTTCTAAAACTAGACTCTACAAGGACAGAAGAGGACACGCAGGATGAAGCTCTGTTGAGCTGATAGCTCAGAGGAGCCTGACTAAAGTTTGGTTAAGGAGAGAATCTTTGCCATAACTTCCTAGTAGATTAGAAGAGACAATTCCACTACACAGATTGTAGAAGGAGAATGCATCAAACGATGGTCTTCAATAGTTTCAGGTGATATTCTACCCACTGCTGTGATAGTACTAATCATACCTACAGTGACAACCATTGTGAAAGTTGGTGGACAGCTCTGGGCAGGGTAGCATTGATTAAAAATTAGTCAGTGATCTAAGAATAAAGAAGAAAATTTTATTTGAGCCAAATTTGAAGATGATGACTCAAGAAGATCATCTCAGAAAGCTCTGAGAAGTGTTCTATTAGAAGTTAAGACACTGTTTATATAAATGTTTTGAGACAGAAGTGAGTGATAGTTGCTCAGTCATGCCTGACTCTTTGCAACCCCATGGACTGTAGCCTGCCAGGCTCCTCTATCCATGGAATTCTCCAGGCAAGATTACTGGAGTGGGTTGCCATTTTCTTCTCCTTGAGCAGAAGGCTCTACATCAAATGATGTATTATTGACTGTTTACATATTCCAGATGTAAGCATCATGGCACTTGGGCATATGATCCCTTACAAAATCAAAAAAGAGTGTCATCTTTTAAGAATTATCTGCTTTGTTGTTGTTGTTGTTTTGGCGAGACAGGGAAGGAAATACATTGCAGCTTGCAGGATCTTAAGTCTCCAACCAGGGATTGAACACGGGCCCCTGGCAGTGAGGGCACCAAGTCCTAATCACTGGACCACCCAGGAATTCCCAGGAGTTGTTGAGATGCTGGGAGAATGTTGCTCTTTATGGTTGAGCAAGTATTGGGAGAGATTTGGTCAATGCATAATGGAGATACGCAATGCAGAGTGCAGGAAAAGACGAGCTCAAAGGGTAGAGAATATTTTTTTGTTGTCGAAATTTTTTGTGTCTTGCCATAAAATATAAATTTTATTTCACAGTGTCACCTGTGACAGTGCACCCGGATGGAACAAGCATAAAAGAGAGCCTAGAGTGATCAACAAGACAGAAATAAATAACACAGAAGAAACTGGGAGACACACATACAGACATTTCAAACAAAAAAGAACCTTAAATACAAATCTGAGATATTGTCTTTCCATAGGTAAAGACTTATATGAAAGTGATATCTTATTAAATTGGCCTTATTTGTACCCATAGGCTGGTGAAGCCTGAGGACTTTCAGCTACTGAAATAATAAATCAGAACAAATATAAGCCATAAATACATATATAATAAAAGTTTGAGTAAAATAAAAACCAGCTCATCCTTCATACACTTCACCATTTTTGACTCATCAGAATTGGGACTGCGAATGATGAAGTTGATGAAGATGTCAAAGACAATGTCAAATGCAACTGAGAAAATTGAATCTCACCCAGAATACAAAGGCAAATAAATAATTGGGATGCAAAATGTTTCCTCTTCAAATAAAGTATACCCATCTCCACTTGCAGTACATGTTTCAAGAGGTCATTAGAGGATATTACAAGAGATACAGATTGTATTCATTTACTCTTCTCTAGAGGAGGTTTTCTTCATGGAACTGGAAGGACACAAAGTCCCATCCAACTACTGGAAATCCCTGAGTCACACTTGGGTACACTTTGGAAGATGAACAGCTGAGAACAAATTTTAAATATTGGTAGAAGGGATCATACTCTTAGAAACTAAGTAAGGTTGTCACTAAACAAAAGCAGGAGAGATTAAACACATGACACAATTCTGACCCCAGTGAAGCCACCTCTAATGAGGAATTAGCCTCAGATTGGCAGTGGGACTTCCTGTAAGAGTCCTCCTCTGCTGCAGGCACTGCAGCTTCTACTGAACATTCTGAAAGTCTTTACCAGCTTGCTCTCATGTGCATCCAACAATCAATGCTCAAGTTTTTACTGAGTGCTTTTTCTTTTTTCCTCTCTACTTTTTAAAAATTATGTTCACATATATTAAAAGGTGGTATATATAATAAACCTGTGATATATGCTTTTTTCCTCTTCAGTGTGAATATGAAACAAATAGGGGAAAGAATGGTGTGGGAAATATGCATTATTTGAATGATCAAAAATTCCATTATCCTCATTTTCTGTCTCTGAGTGCTTTTTCTGTGTCTGGGATCAATTCACTGCTTTTTCTGTGTCTGGGATTAATTCATGGAAAAAAAATAACAAGTGTGAAGAGCCCATTCTTGCCATCTGGAAACTTTTGGTCATAGGGGCAGAAGTTAATATACATGATTAATAAGCAAACTACAAAAGATGTTTAATAGCAAAGCACTAATGCATTGATTATAGAATTTAGCAGTTCACATTACAAAATTACTTACATTTTTTGTTCTTCTAATACTCTGTGATTTGGGGCAAGTCTTATTGTATCCAATTCTCAGTGACCTCAGCAGTTGAATGAGGAAATTTAATAGCATGTTCTCCTAGATGCCTTTCTTTTCAAGGTTAACAGTTTAGGAAACTGTAGACTGCAACCAAAGAAACAAGTAGTTTTATTTAATTATACTGACTCTTCAGTTTTGCTAGGTTATGAACCATGTATGAAGATGAATACTTGGGTACATATACATGCAATATATGCATACATGTTATGTGGAAATGAAAGTGTTAGTTATTCAGTTGTGTCTCACTCTTTGCAACCCCATGGACTGTAGCCCACCAGGCTCCTCTGTCCATGGAATACTCCAAGCAAGAATACTGGAATTGGTTGCCATGCCCTTCTCCAGGGGATCTTCCCAACCCAGGGACTGAACTACAGTATTCCACTTTGTGGGCAGATTCTTTACCATCTGAACCATCAATGTATACATTTGTTTAAATAATGAAATTAGTATTTATGCAAACACACTGAGAAGTTCTTTCATTGGTGTGAAGATAGACATAAATCAACTTGAGATAAAAGAATCATGAGAAAGCCAAGAAGCAATATTTCACACAGATGAAAAAAGATGTACAGATAACCAACATACCCATGGAGAGAATCAGCATCATTGCCATCAGGGAGTGCCAACGAAAACAACAGTATGATTCAATGTCAAGCCCACTAGAATGGATTAAAAAGTAAAACTGACATTATAAAATAAAATAACCATTTCTGAAAATAATTTAAAATTATTTCTTATAAATTTAAGTATACATTTAGAATATAGCCTAGCAGTTTCATTCCTGGGTATTTACACAAAACTGAAAAATAGATGTCAGTACCAGCAATGCTCATGGGAGCTTTATTTGTGAATAAAAAATGAAAACAAAATAATGTCCATTAAGTTTATTGATAAAGACATTTTATTATCTTAATTCAAAGAGTATAGTAGTCACCAAAATAAAAGAGCAAACTACTGATAAATACCTAATCACAGATGAATACTTAAAACAATGTGCTGAGTGAAAGAAGTCAGACAAAAAGATAAATACTATATGATTCCATGTATTGAAAATCTACAACACTCAAAACAAATCCATAGTGATAGAAATCATGTCCATAGTTGCCTGGGTCATGGGTAAGGGTGTGTAGATTGTCTGCAAAGGACATGAGGGAACTTTCCAATCATGATTAGGTTATTAAACATGTAGTATGTATTTATAAAGGTCATCAAACTTACATTTAAATGCATGAAACCTCGCAGTTTATAATTAAACAGACTACAATATTGAAGCTAAAGTGGTGACTAATTACGTTATGAATTTTAGCATTTTGGCTACTTCTCTAGTGACTCTATGTAATATTCCACATTCACCAGTCTTCAAGAATTACTTGATAGAAGCTTATGTACTGATCAAGAGGTGAAAAACTATATTTAACAACTAATAAACCAACAGTAAGGAAGAAAGTGTGCTATTGGCCAAAGAATAGAGAAATAGATCAATGGTATAAAATGCAGAATCTGGAAATAGAGCCATATAAATAAAATTGATACCTTCAAATTGTGGTGCTGGAGAAGATTCCTGAGAGTCCCTTGGACAGCAAGGAGATCAAACCAGTCAATCTTAAGGGAAATCAACCATGAATATTTGTTGCAAGGACTGACGCTGAAGTTGAAGCTCCAGTATTTTGGTCATCTGATGTGAACAGCTGACTCATTGGAAAAGTCCTTGATGCTGAGAAAGATTGGGGGTAGAAGGAGAAGATGACATCAGAGGATGAGATGGATGGATGGTATCACCAATTCAATGGACATGAACTTGGTCAAAAGTCAGGAGAGACAGGGAGGTTTGTTGTGCTGCAGTCCATGAGGTCACAAACAGACACGACTGACTGACTGAACAACAACAGCAATAACAGATTTAGTCAACTGATATTTGACAAATGAACAAAAGCAATACAATGGAGTAAAAATAGTCTTTTCAACAAATGGTGCTGAAATAACTGAACACTCAGATATCAAAAAAAATAAAAAAAATCTAGACACAGAGTGTATACCCTTCACAATAATTAACTCAGAATGAATGCTAGAACTAAATGCAAACCAAAACTATAAAGCTCCAAGAGATAGCATAGAAGAAGCCCACATGACGTTGGACATGACTTTTTAGATACAGCACCAAAATCACGATTCATGAAGGAAAACATGATAAACTGTAGTTCCTTTAAATTAGAAATTTGTACTCTACATAAGAAAACATAAAGAGAATAAGAAACAAGCTGCAGACTGAGAGAAAATATCTTAAAAAAAAAAACATCTAATAGCGTACTGAAAATAGACAAAGAACTCACAGAGCTCAAAAATAAGAGAAAAATCTAAAGTTGAGCCAAAGCACTTAATTGACTCCTCAAAAAGGATAAATAGATGACAAATAAACATATACAAAGATGTTTCACATTATATGTCCTTAGGGGAATTCTCATGAACATGGCAAAGCAATCCCACTATATACCTATCAAAACGGCCAAAGTTTGGAGCCCTGAGAGCAGTGAGGAGGAGGATGTGGAGCCACAGGCAGTCTCACTCAGTGCTGATGGGAATGCACGATTATACAGTCACTTGTGAAGACAGTTTGAAGGAAAATTCTTACAAAACTAAATATACTCTTACCATACGATCCAGCAATCACACATCTCGGCATTTACCTAAAATAGCTTAGAACTTATGTCCACACAAAAACCTGCATATGGATGTTTATAGCAGCTTTATTCATAATTGCCAAAACTTAGAAGCAACCAAGATGCCCTTCAGTAAATGAATGGATAAATAAACTGTGGTCCATCTAGACAATGGAATAGTATTCAGCACTAAAAAGAGATGAGCTATCAAGCTATGAAAAGGCATGGGAAGGACTTAAGTGCATATCAGTGAGTCAAATAAGCCAATCTGAAAAAGTTACACACTGTCTGACTTTTACCAAATGGCATTCTGGGAAAGGCAAATCTATGGAGAAAATAAAATGTGTAGTGGTTACCAGAGGTTAATGTAGGTTAAAGAATGAATAGGTGGAGCCCAGAAGATTGTTAAAGCAGTGAAAATACTCTGTGTGAGACTATAATGATGGATCCTTGTAACTATATGTTTGTCCACACCCATAGAATGTACTTCCAAGCATGAACCCAAATATGAACTACGGATTTTGGTTGATCACACTGTGTCAGTGTAAGTCAATAATTGTAATAACTGTACAACTCTGGTGGGGGACATTGATAGAGGGAGTGGGCTACATGTGTTTAGAGTCAGAGAATGTTTAAGAAGTTGCTGTATCATCTCAATGTTGCTGTGAGCTTAAAACTACTCTGAAAGTACTCTTTAATATAAAAAAGAAATATTTAGAAAATGTAAAATACTATAATAGCCTTATAAGTTTTCCTTCAGTGGCATTTAAACTGTATATTTTGTTACTAAACCACAAATACCACTGCAAAAGAGTATTGCAGTGTCTTCCAATGTGTTTTCGACAAAATTTTTCAGCAGCTAATAATCTAAGCACTCCTAACACTGCCTGCTGGTTCAGCTGGAAATGTTAATCATATTTCTATTCCTCAGGAATGAAGAACACAAAGGCCACAAAATTTCTTCTATAAAGATGATTTATTATTGTTGAATATTCTCCTTTTCATTACTATGCATTTATTTAGGAAAGCAATCCTTGTAGGGGAAGAGGAATCATACGACAACTAGTAATTTGCAAACAAAAAAAGGGCCTGGCTCACTAATCCATGTCATTAACAGAGTCTAGGAGGCTCATAACAAGCACATCAGTTGAACAATACAGACATCTATCTCCAAGTTATCCACACACTGGTTCACACACTCACATACACACAACACTCAAAAAAAAACATAACGGAGCAATACACATGCAATGGACATTTGCACAAGATACACACATGCATACACGTAGACAGCAGATCATTATACTTCACACATCGTGGCAACTGACATGTATTCGAGAATTTCTGCCTTTAAAAATGAACCGATTAAAAGGAACATGAAGAG
The DNA here is from genome assembly GCA_006408695.1 of Aepyceros melampus. Taxonomy (NCBI): domain Eukaryota; kingdom Metazoa; phylum Chordata; class Mammalia; order Artiodactyla; family Bovidae; genus Aepyceros; species Aepyceros melampus. The sequence continues at coordinate 167,622 of SJXQ01002295.1, forward strand.
GCAAATAAAGTTATAAAGAGTTCTAGATTTTGCAATTTTGTCCTGTCCCCTCAGAAAATTTTTGTCCTTTTAAAGGGAAAGAAGCTCATTACCTTCTATCTACATTTCCCTGCACTGATTTTCTACCTTGCACTGGAATTATTTATGTACATCTTATCTCTGATTATACCATAAACAGTTTAGGACCAATCCCTTTCTGTATTATTTTTATAATTTCTGAATACCTAACATTATACTCTGATGTAGTCATTTATCAAGTGCAAATTAACTGAATAATACATTAGTGTCATAATTATCATGATAATATTGAAATTGTATTCATATAATAGAAAGAGGAAATAATTTAAAGTGCTGTAATCCTTCCTAGAGGGAAAGGAAATGTTCTTATATTCTTGTTCAATAAAAGTAAATAATAAATTATAGCAGTTCAAGTTTCTCAAATAAAAGAAAAAGAAAAAAGTGTTTGTGTTAGTGACTTTCAGTTCAATGGCTCAGTCATGTCCGACTCTGCAACCCTATGGACTGCAGCACGTCAGGCCTCCCCATCCATCACCAACTCCCAGAGTTTACCCAAACTCCATTGATTCAGTGATGCCATCCAACCATTTCATCCTCCGTCATCCCCTTTTCCTCCCGCCTTCAATCTTTCCCAGCATCAGGGTCTTTTCAAGTGAGTCAGTTCTCCGCATTGGTTGGCCAAAGTATTGGAATTTCAGCTTCAGCATCAGTCCTCCCAATGACTACTCAGTTCTGATTTCCTGTAGGATGGACTAGTTGGATCTCCTCACTGTCCACGGGACTGTCAAGAGTCACCTCCAACACCACAGTTCAAAAGCGTCAATTCTCCAGCACTCAGCTTTCTTTATCATCCAACTCTCAAATCCATAAATGACTACTGGAAAAAACATAGTTTTAACTAGATGGGTCTTTGTTGGCAAAGTAATGTCTCTGCTTTTTAATATGCTGTCTAGGTTGGTCATAACTTTTCTTCCAAGGAGCAAGCATCTTTTAATTCCATGGTGGCAGTTACCATCTGCTGTGATTTTGGAGCCCCCAAAAATAAAGTCTGTCACTGTTTCCACTGTTCCCCCATCTATTTGCCATGAAGTGATGGGACCAGATGTCATAATCTTCATTTTCTGAATGTTGAGCTTTATGCCAATGTTTTCACTCTCCTCTTTCATCAAGATGCTTTTTAGTTTTTCTTCATTTCTGCCATAAGGGTGGTGTCACCTGCATGTCTGAGGTTATTGGTATTTCTCCTGGCAATCTTGACTCCAGTTTGTGCTTCATCCAACCCAGCATTTCTCATGATGTACTCTGCATATATGTTAAATAAGCTAGTGACTTTAATATATCTTATTTTACAATAATTAGTTGAATTCTTTCTAGTGAGGTATTCCTAAATTATTCAGGAACTGGGTATTTAAAAAATGGTTAAGTCCTTTTGCATGTGACAGTCCATTGCCTGATTTCTAATCCCATAGCAATATCTATATGATACTGATATGGTACCACCATAGCAATATTGCTGGCACCCAGGAAACATTGATTGCCTTGTTTGTTTGTTTGTTTGTTTGTTTTTGAAAGAATCTAAACTTGTCAAGGAGACCCAACCTTCTCCAGTTCCCCAGCCCCCAAGAGACTCAGAAGATGTTGATAGTGTGCAGCTCCAGGAAAGGTCCTGATGTCATGCTCTATTCCAGTCATAGTTTGTATGATTCTCATCCATTATGGGTTAGAGTCTTACACTGAGGAAGTCTGTACTCGATTACCAGTGCCCTCCTTGAGAAATCGGTCCATGATTTGTTAAAGGATCTCTCTTGTCATATATCCCAACTTGTCTGTGCTCCCTCCATCCCTCCCTCCTTGCCTCCCTTCTTCCGTGCTTTCTTTTTCCTCTTTCTTCCTCTAACTCCCTTTTTCTACTTCTCCCTCTTTCCCCTACTCCCAATCCTTGATCTTACTCCCTTCTCTCCTGTTGAATATGTGAAAGGAAGCAAGCAGCCCATCAGCTTTGCAGATACCAAAAAGGTTTTCATCTTCACAGATAGAACCAGCCCTGCAGGAAGCTGATGTTAAAGGTGACAGAGTTAAAAGACTGAAAGAAACTAGGTCATCTCTGAGACACTATGTCTACTAATCCTGAATGTCACATTTGATGTGGACGTCTACTTTCTTAGAATGATAAGCATACTTGTAGTTTAAGTCAGTTTGTTCCAATATTGTTGAAACTAATTTTGATGCAATCCTCAATCTCAATCCTCTACCATGTTTTTAAATGTCCTTCCTTCCTAACTTATTTTTTCATATGTGCCATTATGATAGTTAGATAAGGAAACATGCTTAGTTTTATGATACTAAATGATTACCATTCAATACTGACAACAGCAAAGGAAAATAGTACAAACTCCAATGAAATACTAACAACTAAAAGGCCGATTTTTTAATGTGCATTTGTAGCAGCCATTTGAGTGAGTCTACATAATGGTTTTAAAGGACTTTCAATGTTTCCTGCAGCTGTGCAGACTTTTAACTTTTAACTCTTCATTTAAAAAATACATCTAAATATAAATCAAGCACTATACACTTCCAATTTAGCTGTTTGAATGGAAAGAGAAAGTGGAAAGCTGAAGCAGTCATGAGTAAGTGCTATAGAAAGCTGTAGTCGACAGTTGCAATTTAAAACCAATCAAGTGGGCAAGGGAAGGGGAACAGGGAACCTGAAAATAACTGGGAAGCTTAGAAATAATTTTAAAGCAATAGCTACCGCAATAATGACTATGGTTAATCAGCAATCCAAGAGTACCACCCTCTCTGCCAGTAGTTCAATTGTAGCCCTTGGGTTTCCACCAGCAGTAATCACCTGAGTCAACCTTCCCTGCAAAGGCTGTTTTGCCTTGTACCAAAGGGCAGAGTATGAGAAAGTTAACAGTTACATAGTTACAAGCATCCATACTCCACATTCTCTGAGTACTTACTCAAGCAGAGGATTGGAAAACTAAGACCTTTTCACTTGATGACACACACCATAAGGAACACTCTCAAGTGTTTATTCCTGGAGTTATATGTCTATAATATGCAAACATGCTACCTTCTATGCCTTTACCACTAGTCATTATGTCTTGAAAAAAAGAGAAAAATGTCAATTTAGATATAAAATAATCTCTTCTCCTTTAGCACCATGAAAGAAAGTAGAATGCCTTCATTTTTCTTTTACTTGTAATCTGGGAAAATCTTTTAAAGCCTGTTTTAAAGACAGACTCTCTGAAGACAAAGAATAGTACTCTGCATTATGAATAGGGAAGTTTTTTTAACACAATTGCATATCTATATCTATATATATATATTTTCAAATTGGAAAGCACTATATAAATACTATTAATTGGAGTCATTCTTATCATCAGATTACCAATTTCAAGCTAGAAAGAAATTGAGGGATACATTGCATCTTTGGAACTTATTTGTCACAAGCATAATCACTGATTTTCCTAAGGCAAGAATCCCTTAGAAGAAATGGAATGGCCTTCATAGTCAACAAAAAAGTCCAAAATACAGTACTTGAGAGCAGTCTCAAAGATGACAGAATGATCTCTGTTCATTTCCAAGGCAAACCATTCAACATCACCGTAATCCAAGTCTATTATGCCCCAACCACTTACGCTGAAGAAAATGAAACTGACCAGTTCTATGAAGACCTACAAGACTTCCAGAACTAGGATCAAAAAAATATGTCTTTTTTCTCATAGGGGACTGGAATGCAAAAGTAGGAAGTTGGGAGATGCCTGGAGTAACAGGCAAATTTGGCCTTGGAATACAAACTGGAGCAGGGCAAAGGATAGCTGAGCTCTGCCAAGAGAATGTACTGGTCACAGAAAGCACCCTCTTCCAACAACACAAGAGATGACTCTATGCATGGGCATTGCTAATTTTAAGGGCATAACAATTTCTGAAGGAAACAAATCCCAAGTCTGAAAGTGAAATTAAGTAAGAATAAAGAAAAGATAGCTTAAAAGATATATTTGATTTTTTTCATGTATTTATTCTCAGTAATGTCTTTTTTTTTTTTTTTTTAATGCCTAGATAGGTTTTATCAAGGGCTGGCTTGTCTGTTTAATACCTTGATCTTTTCTTCTGGAGCTGTCCCTCACGCCCCTCCCTGGAGATGGACACAGAGGCGAGCAAGTGTAACATGCACTTTCGATGCTGTGGAAAAGTATGGGCAAGTGTTTACAAAGGAATCTAGGCTTACTCAAGCAACAACACCAGATAAAGCAAAAGAGGAGGCAATGAAAGTGAAATGGAAAGTTGTAAGGACTTCATCGGGGATCTTGTGCTTTATTTTCTTGTTTTTTCTCTTCCTGTAGCTTAAAGAATACAGGGAGGCATCTTCATTTTCTCTTTTTTCTCTAACAAAGGTAATACATGTTCATTATCTCCAAATAAATATTTGACAAGTATAATAAAAAATACAAAAATTAAATTGAATCATAATTCTCATAAATAGAATCAGTTCAGTCACTCAGTCATGTCTGACTCTTTGAGACCTCCATGGACTGCAGCACACCAGGCCTCCCTGTCCATCAACAACTACCGAGCCTTGCTCAAACTCATGTCCATATAGAGAATAAACCACTGTTAACATCTTGTTGTATATAGTTTGTATATAAAATGGAGAACAGAAAATAGATTGTATTTTTTTTTAATGGCATAGAGATATTTTTGGTCTCACCTGCCCCTCCAGAACCTTGCTGCTGCTGCTGCTGCTGCTGCTGCTGCGTCATTTCAGTCGTGTCTGACTCTGTGTGACCCCATAGATAGCAGCTCACCAGGCTCCGCTGTCCCTGGGATTCTCCAGGCAAGAACACTGGAGTGGGTTGCCATTTCCTTCTACAATGCATGAAAGTGAAAAGCACTTCCCATCAAAAGAAGGACTCTCTTGCCCCTCCTTTTGAACATGGATGGGGTTTGTGACTGCCTCAACCATAGGGGATGGTGGAACCAGTGCTGTGCGTCCTTCTGAGGTGGTCACACTTTAGGATGTTCACACTCCCTGTGGAGAGGTTCATTTCTGGGGCAAACCATTTCCAGGGAAAACCATTCAACATCACAGTAATCAAATTCTATGTCCCAACCACTAAGCCTGAAGAAATTGAAACTGACCAATTCCATGAAGACCTACAAGATCTTCTTGTAGCATGCATGTGGAGAAGAAGCTCAGAGAGGGCTCCCATCACAGTGAGGAGCCCCTTAGGTTTGTGTAGGGAAGACCTGAGATCTCTCATTGGTAAGTATAGTCACCAGATGTTGAGTGAACCAACTTTCAAATGAGTAGAGCTCCCAATCCTCACATCAGCCAGCTGAGATTGAACATCATGGAGGAGAACCAAGCAGACCCTACTTGCCCTGTCAAAATTGCTGACTTGCTGAAACTATGAAAAAAAAAATTTTAATAATTAAAAATATATATTTTTAAATAAAATGCTGTGATTTTTTATGCAGCACTAGACAACTGTATCTCATACACAGAGTATCACACCAATATTAGCATTTTTTCTATGCATTCTTTTAGAATTCATTTAAAATTTTGACCATATAACACAAATAAGTGTAAAATATTTTGTGTCGAGTATTTTTGGAAATATTATGACTATTTAGATATGACAGAGTAATTTTAAGATTTTATTCCTACTTCGAAGACTAATTTTCATGGAATTTTAGCAATCAAGGGGAAGAGATACATGTATTTTAATATATATACTTAGCTCTTTTTCTAGAGACGGAACAAATTATGTCTCATTCTTTTCATTTATTGAAGTAATAAGTACTGTTGGTATATAATAGATGGTGGAGGAGAGAAATAGAGAAGACATAGATGATGGGGAAAGAAGAAATTAACTAGAGTTGTAGGTGGTAAGGAAGGCAGAACAGAACAGGCATAATCATAAAGAAGAGAAACAAAGACTTAGTGATTCCAGGATGATAATATAGCGGAGGACACATGAAGATGTTTAATATACCAATCCCAGGCTTTTACTGCCCTTTGAAATTTAAAGGTGCTATCCCAGGTTCCACAATCTGTAATGGCCAAATTGCAAGCTAGTCAATTCTCTAGCAAGAAGCCACAGCAACATACCACTGAGAAAAGTCATACTTAAGGCTGGATGCTCTGGCCCTGTGAAGCTTAAATTCCCATGCAGTAGGGCCTACAGATGGAAGGCCATTATCTCTGATTCAACAGTAAGAACCATCCTTGGTCAATAATGACTAACAAATGTTGTGGTCAATGTTATTTCAATGTGTAATTATAAAATGTTTGCCATAACAAAAAACATTTGCTAAGAAAAAAAAAAAAAAAGCACATGTTAGATTCATTTCTCTTAATTCTAATGTAAATCCAAGCATAATTTTCCAGCAACATGCTTATTTTCCTTTATAATAAAGGTCTGTTTACAGCAATTTAGAGGTCTATTTTTGACCACCTAGACTGATAGTTCAATTCTATTGCTTATCAGCTCAATGATGTTTGTTAAAGTGCTGAGCTGCAAAGAACTATTACACCTGTAAAATGGGGAGAATTATAGAATCTTTATTATTAATTTGTTGAGAGGATTTAATGAGACAGCACATCTCATGTACTTAAAATGCCCAGCACAAAATAAGCATAGAATAATATGAGTTCTCATTTTATTGTAGGCTTTTTTTTTTAATTTGAGAGGCTTAGTGTCTGCCTTTAGCCAATTATGTTATGGTTTTTTTTAAATTTTTTGAATAGTGATGATTTGTAATGCAAAATTTTCTATAAGTTAAAAAGTATTATTTTAAAAAAGAAAATGATTAGATAGCAGAAGAAAGTTAATGTTCTAAAATAAGAGTTCATTTCTAACACTCCATAGCATTTGAGAACCTTAGTACAATTATCCATATTTGGCAAGTGATATTTACACAATTAAATAGATTAAGTTAGAGGAGAGGTCTGCTACCTTTTGAGGAATTCTTCAAGATTATAGACAATCTGGCTAAGTGCAGGTTACAAGTGTCAGAAATTGGTATTATTTTAGCCACTATAATCTCCCTTTTGGATCTTTACAATTAAGGGTATAATTGATGGGAAAGGAGTTGAAATTTGTATATACCAAAGTGTTTCTCTGGTAATTATTTTAAGGCCACAAAATGAAGTTAACTTACAAGGACATGCATGTAGGGTACCATGTAATGTCTACTTTAAAATGATTATAATGAATACCCATCAATTTAATAATGATTAGCTACTTGTTATACTGTATATTCCTCAAATGTTTCAAGGACAAAAAGCAATGAAGCTAAAACAAAACCCTCTGCGATGGTATTGCAAATTTTCAGATTTCATTTTTGTGCTTAAAGTAACAGAGAGATTTTAGCGAAAGCATTTTACTAGTACTGGGACTTGGGGGTGTCTGTGGGGAGGTTGATAATCTAACATAAAAAAAAGACAATTGCTGTCCTTAAAGAAACTTTCCATGTGGGAGATAATCACATAAGACATAACATGGGGAGTGAATGAAGAGGAGTTGGAAAAAAAACAGTGTGAGTTATATATATATAAACGCTCAGCTGATGAAACTTAAATAAGACATTTAGCCAAAATTTCTCCAGGTAAACTAACACTGAAGTTGTTAAGGCTTTTCTTGGGTAGCATTTTTATATTATGTCCATTTATGCAAAAATATGTCAATTTACTGTGGCCCAAAATCTATGGGCCAGAAAAATTACCTGGTTTGAACAATTTTGGCAAGACCCATCCATAGCTACTTGCTCATCAGGACATAATTATGTTGAGTTTGCTAGAAATTGAAGTGAATCAGGTTAGATTTGATGTTCTAAAACTCTGAATGAATGCACAATTTTATATTTTTCATAATAGAAAGTGTATCGTTGATCCTGCTCGCAGCTCCAGTTGTCTCTCTGTTCACATATCCTCACTGTTTGCTGAACCCAGTGTGGGCACAGTGTGAGCTAAGAGGCTGGAAGAAGACTTGAGGAGCCATCAGAAATGCAGACATGTTTCTTCTCTCCTGGCTGGCTCAGCAGCCATCACACAGCCTCTCGCCTGGCTGAAGCAGTAGCTGTAGCAGCAGACACATTATATTTTCTCCCCTGTGGCCGACCCAGAGGACATACCCATGAGGCAGCAGTAATTCACCACTTTCTAGATGGAGCACACATATGCGGACCACATAAAGTAGCTTGCGACCAAGCCAGGACCTCGTGACACACACGTGCAGTGCAACAAATTATCTCAGCTGTTCAGTTCAGTTCAGTCACTCAGTCGTGTCCGACTCTTTGTGACCCCATGAATCGCAGCATGCGAGGCCTCCCTGTCCTCACCAAATCCTGGAGTTCACCCAAACTCATGTCCATTCAGTTGGTGATGCCATCCAGCCATCTCATCTTCTGTCGTCCCCTTCTCCTCCTGCCCTCAATCCCTCCCAGCATCAGAGTCTTTTCCAATGAATCAGCTCTTCGCATGAGGTGGCCAAAGTACTGGAGTTTCAGCTTTAGCATCGTTCCTTCCAAGGAACACCCAGGGCTGATCTCCTTCGGAATGGACTCGTTGAATCTGTTTGCAGCCCAAGGGACTCTCAAGAGTCTTCTCCAACACCAAAGCATCAACTCATCTCACACGCTGGTAAAGTAATGCTCAAAATTCTTCTAGCCAGGCTTCAGCAATATGTGAACCATGAAATTCCAGATGTTCAAGCTAGTTTTAGAAAAGGAAGAGGAACCAGAGATCTCAGCTGTTACTTAGTCATTATTTACAAAACATGGGGCAAGAAAGCCTGAACATGCCCTTTTGTCCAATTTGCTCTCTCCCCACAGAGAGTTACTGGAAAGCTCTAAGATTTATCTAGATGTTAGAAAGATCTTGAAGGGAGATCTGATGTAGCATGGTTGAAGGAAAGGATGGAAACAAACTTCTCATGTTTGTCCCCTGCCTAATTCCACTGCAAGCCTTTATGGATGAAAAATACTGCCTGCCATATCAGTAAACAAAGGACATTGCAGCCATCAAGCCATCACATGGTGAGCCTTGAGAGAACTCAAGGTGGAGACAAATGGGCTGCCCACTGCCAAACCCTCAGCCATTGTATTTATTCCCAACCCAGCACCCTGAGGGGACTCAGGATGAGAAAACACTCGATACTGGCCACAGATAGCTGAATTACACATCAAGGGAATTATTTCACTGAGGCCAGACTCTGGCATCTTCTTATACATAGAAGAGTATTAAATTCCTTAAGAAATATCTGACTTTCTTTAGTTAACTGTAATCTTAAGTGTTTCAGCTACCTGGTCTTTGTTGCAAAAGCTCCTGTATATCTGACTCCCCTGTTTGTCTTCTTGGGCAGTCCCTTGGAGCAACCTAAGACTCCAGTCTCCCCAGCTAAAAGTCCTCAGAATGTTGGCCAAATAAAACAACTCTCAGTTTTGGACTTCCCCAGTGTCTCAGCGGTAAAGAATCCACCTGCGATGCAGGATACACGGTATGGGTTTGATCCCTGGGTCAGGAAGATTCCCTGGAGGAGGGCATGGCAACTCACTCCAGTATTCTTGCTTGCAGAATCCCATGGACAGAGGAGCCTGTTGGGCTATGGTCCATGGGGTCGCAAAGAGTCGGATACAACTGAGCACTCAACTTTTAGATTGTGCTTTTCTTCTTTTTTTTTTTTTTTCTCCAGTTGACACCCTCCTTTACCTATGAATGACTTTGCTGATCAAAAACATCTCTAAGCTCACTCTGATCTTCTGAATACATCTCAGTACCAGGGATTGGTACTACCAATTGGGCAGTCACTATCAGTCAATCAGAGCTGGCATGCACTCAGAACCCTAACCATGAGAAACAACTGTATATCCTTGATATCATATTTAAGGCTTTATCATCTGTATACAGTTCTTCTCAGTCTTATATTTTATCAAACTCCTTCACACATACTAAAACTTAAACCATAAATATGTTATTATGGTTTAATTAATTAGTTAATTAATTCATATGCTACTTAGAGGGGCTTAAATAATTATTGACTGACAACTTCCTAATTTAGAATCCATTGGTTATCTATTTTTCTTGCAAAAGTTCTCAATGCAACCGTCAGTGAAGTTCAAAAGCTACTCCACCACTAACTGCTTTCTCCATTAGAAATGATTTCTCTTTATTTCATATGTTTCATTAAACTTTAAACTCTAATATAAAATTTAGCCCATTTCACTGTATGTCAGTATTTCATGTGTATTATATTTACTTAAGGAACCAATTATATTTTATTCATTGTTTACTCCCAAGTAACCTGGCACAAAGTTTACATATTTTATCAAATCGAGTTAAACTGATTTTAAAAACAACTGATCATAGTTGTCCTTTCAGTTAGCCACTCAGTCGCTCAGTCATTTCTGACTCTTAGCGATCCCATGGACTGCAGCACACCAGGCCTCCCTGTCCATCACCAACTCCCAGAGTCCACCTAAACTCATGTCCATTGAGTCAGTGATGCCATCTAACCATCTCATCCTCTGTCATCCCCTTCTTATTCCTTCAATCTTTCTCAGCATCAGGTCTTTTCCAATGAGTCAATTCTTCGCATCAGGTGGCCAAAGTTTTGGAGTTTCAGCTTCAGCATCAGAACTTCCAATGAATATTCAGGACTGATTTCCTTTAGGATGGACTGGTTGGATCTCCTTGTAGTCCAAGGGACTCTCAGGAGTCTTCTCCAACACCACAGTTGATCTGCTCTCACAAGATACGCTGCCCTAACCTACTCGTGTCCTGCCTACTTTTACGTTCTTTGAATTATTGTTCAAATGTTGTTCAAATTGTTGTTCAATATGTTCAAGAAACTGATTATGGTATTTGCTGACCCAAAATGTGTCAAGTGTAGACATTTGATAATGTAAAATTAGTACAGATTCTCAAATTATTTAAAATAGAAGTTAAAACAGAGTTAGAAGAGCAAATAGAAGTTTGCTCAAGACCTGGAACTTCTACCATTCATAAACACACATATTCACACATACAAATCAAAAATAACTATATGCAGAAAAGCATTTCAAAATTCATCCTGAAGAGCTTAATAGAGCCTAGTCTGATTTGTTTTGTTCATGCTGAGATGTATTTTATTTAGTTCAGATAATTTATGTAAAGCCTCTACATAATCATTAAGCTCCAGGAATTGCCTCTATCAAGTTTTGTTAGCATGTGTGTGCTCACTCAGCTCCTTATTTTCCGCTGAGTGGTATGTTCCTCATACATTCTAAGACCTAAAGTAAATCAAGAAATTTCCCAAAGACTTAATTTATTCACATATAAATTTGTAACTATAGTAATTTCTATCAATTTACCTACCTAAACAACTGCTATGGGGATCAATATGAAGCTTCCCTGGTGGCTCAGAGGTAAAGAATCTGCCTGCAATGCAAGAGACCTGGATTCAATCCCTGGGTTGCAAAGATCCCCAAGAGAAGGGAATAGCAACCCATCCCAGTTTTCTTGCCTGAAGAATCCCATGGACAGAGGAGCCTGGGGGGCTACAGTCCACATTGTCACAAAGAGTCAGAAATGACTGAATGGCTAACACATATATGGGGATCAAAACAGAAAGTAATACACACACACAATTCCAAAATATACTGTTATGTAATATTTTACTCAGTAATATTAATGTCCAACAATTCAAATTTCAATTCTTAAAATGAGTTATTCAACCAAACACAGCATTAACCCATGAAATTTTTGGAGATTATTACACCTGGACACAGGGATGGGGGCAATTCACCAAATGAAACATTTCTTTATCACTTGGGTAAAAAGATCTTTGGAAAACAGTTAGAAATGCTGCCAAATTGCATGCTACTAGACTAATGCGTTGTGGATCATAAACTGTCTTAGATGGCTTTAGGCAAACTTAATTAGTTTAAAAAACCTTCTCTACTAAGATTAGTTGATGCTTTAATTAGGCTGACACAAAATAAAAAAGCTCAGTTTTACTAGATTTATCAAATTATTGTCTGAAATATTTCTCCCCTTTGACATACTAAAAGAAGCCTCACACTGAATACAACCACCAAAGAGACTGACAAATCTTTATATTACCAGAATTTGAAGAACCAGCTCATCTTCTGTCGGCATTTTCTTTTCCCCTTTCAAGACACAATTCTGAGTTGTTTTTAAGATGTCCATTTGCTCTTGTAAATCATCTGAAAGTGTGTATTTAGGCAATCTATTGAAAAATACGTATCCTAGGTAAAGTTGGAGAGAGTGGAGCTGGATGGAAGTGAAATTGCTGCTGCTGCTGCTAAGTTGCTTCAATCGTGTCCAACTCTGTGTAACCTCACAGACAGCAGCCCACCAGGCTCACTGTCCCTGGGATTCTCCAGGCAAGAACACTGGGGTGGGTTGCCATTTCCTTCTCCAATGATGATAGTGAAAAGTAAAAGTGAAGTTGCTCAGTCGTGTCCGACTCTTAGCAACCCCAAGGACTGCAGCCAACTAGTTTCCTCCATCCATGGAATTTTCCAGGCAAGAGTACTGGTACAATTCACCAAATGAAACATTTCTTTATCACTTGGGTAAAAAGATCTTTGGAAAACAGTTAGAAATGCTGCCAAATTGCATGCTACTAGACTAATGCGTTGTGGATCATAAACTGTCTTAGATGGCTTTAGGCAAACTTAATTAGTTTAAAAAACCTTCTCTACTAAGATTAGTTGATGCTTTAATTAGGCTGACACAAAATAAAAAAGCTCAGTTTTACTAGATTTATCAAATTATTGTCTGAAATATTTCTCCCCTTTGACATACTAAAAGAAGCCTCACACTGAATACAACCACCAAAGAGACTGACAAATCTTTATATTACCAGAATTTGAAGAACCAGCTCATCTTCTGTCGGCATTTTCTTTTCCCCTTTCAAGACACAATTCTGAGTTGTTTTTAAGATGTCCATTTGCTCTTGTAAATCATCTGAAAGTGTGTATTTAGGCAATCTATTGAAAAATACGTATCCTAGGTAAAGTTGGAGAGAGTGGAGCTGGATGGAAGTGAAATTGCTGCTGCTGCTGCTAAGTTGCTTCAATCGTGTCCAACTCTGTGTAACCTCACAGACAGCAGCCCACCAGGCTCACTGTCCCTGGGATTCTCCAGGCAAGAACACTGGGGTGGGTTGCCATTTCCTTCTCCAATGCATGATAGTGAAAAGTAAAAGTGAAGTTGCTCAGTCGTGTCCGACTCTTAGCAACCCCAAGGACTGCAGCCAACTAGTTTCCTCCATCCATGGAATTTTCCAGGCAAGAGTACTGGAGTGAAATTAGATGAGTCATATTTGGGAAATAAATACCAATACAACCTGGAATTGGATTTTACATAGCTGAAAGATGTCAAGGGCAACTTTGAGACAGCTGGCTCATACAACAGGAAGGGTGATGATGACTACTGATTTAGAAAACAGGAGATTTACCGTGGTTGAAGTAAACAAGCCTCAAGAGAGATTTGGGGGTGGTTTTAGAATATTTCCTTTATATCTAGCCTGAAATTCCTAAATTCCATAATCATAAAATTGTTCATAAATCTTGAAATCATCCATACTTTTTTTTTTTCTAACATAATGGCTTCTGAGAGGTAAGAGTGTGACAGAGTGATCTTAGTAACTTAGCCTGTGTGGATGAGTTTGTTGTTGTTCAGTTGCTAAGTCATATATGACTCCGATTTTCTGTCCATCACTATTTCCTTGAGTTTGCTTAAAATCATGTCCATTGAGTCAATGATGCCATCCAACCATCTCATCCTCTATCACCCCCCTCTCCTCTTGCCCTCAGTTTTTCCCAGCATCGGGGTCCTTTCCAATTGTCCACTCTTCGTAAAAGAGTTGCCAAAGTATTTGAGCTTCAGCGTCAGCATCAGTACTTCCAATAAATACTCAAGGTTGATTTCCATTAGGATTGACTAGTTTGATCTCCTTGCTTTCCAAGGGTCTCTCAAGAGTCTTCTCCAACACCGCAATTTGAAAGTGCCAATTCTTTAGTGCTCATTATTCTTTATGGTCAAACTCTCACATCCGTACATGACTACTGGAAAAACCATAGCTTTGATTTTCATGGATGAATTTATCAAATTGTTATTCTATGGAGTAAGACTGTCCAGAACTTGTGAGAAATAATAATAATTAAAAAAAAGACTATAGAGTGAAGAGAAGATCACCAAAAGAAAAAAAAAAGAAAATTATTTTCTAATATTACCAAGATTGACTCTAATGAAGCTATTAGAATCGGATAACGTTTACATTTGCTAAAGTTGGACTCATCAGGATGTAAAGTTTTTAAATAAATGCAACAGCTTTTCAAGGTGTGTGATTAAAAAGAATTTACCTTAGATTTCCTCTGTGATCTACATACCATAAATTTTCTTGCTCACTATGTTCAAACAATCAAGCAGAGCTAGTCATTAGCAAATTAACTGAGCCTTCTGAAGTGTATATTTCAAGCTCATGCTCATGATTTTGAATGAGAACCAATTATGTTCTCACATCTGTCACTCACAACATCAGCTGTGGAATGTCAAGACCCACTTGCATATGGTGTGTATACAGGAGAGCAGAGGTTCAGGAGTGAGCTGTTCTTCTTGGCAAATGCTGTTGTCAGCATCTATTGACACCTCTCAATTGAATCCTTTATTCTTGATAGGAGCTCATTTGTTTTCTCCAGGTATTAAAAAAAAAAAAAATCCTTTTCCACATTAGAGAATTTTCATCCCTGAATTCAGGTTTTAAAAAGAGTTTGTTTATTGGATGGGGCAGGAGATTTAAGATACCATAATCCTTATACAAACATATAGGTAAGAAAGTAGTTTAAGAAAACATAGGCAGTAAATTATGTTGAGATGAGCAAATCTTGTATATAAATTATTGCATGAAAAAGTGACATTAATAAAAGTGAAAATTTAGTTTTATAAAAATATAATAAATTACATTGAACATACAAACTGGCAGAGAAGGCAACGGCAACCCACTCCAGTACTCTTGCCTGGAAAATCCCATGGACGGAGAAGCTTGGTAGGCTACAGTCCATGGGTCGCAAAGAGTCGGACATGACTGAGCGACTTCACTTTCACTTTTCACTTTCATGCATTGGAAAAAGAAATGGCAACCCACTCCAGTGTTCTTGTCTGGAGAATCCCAGGGACGGAGGAGGCTGGTGGGCTGCCCTATATGGGGTCTCACAGAGTCAGACACGACTGACGGAACTTAGCAGCAGCAGCAGCAACATACAGACTGGTATTTAAAGACACACACAAACGTCGCCATTATTAATACCTAGGCATTTTCTCTCTCATTCACAGAATTAGAAATTATTAATATTTTCAATCTTTAAAAATAAAATTATATGCTACAATTTATTTCATTTTGCTTTCTTAGATTATTTATTGGTCACACTAGACTCGATGTTTCTGTACCATTTGCACAATTTTCTTTATGAATCCACTATTGTATATTTCTATCAATTTCTGTGTTTGTTATATGTGAAAAACACTGAACTATCACTGCATTTTAAGCTCATTGTTTTTTCACTTTGTTATTTTTATATGAATTTTATTCATGGGATAGATATTTTGTTTTATTGGATAGACCTTTTTTTTTCTTTAATGAGGATAAATTTACCAAACTTTGTTAACATGAAGAAATAAGCTCTGGAGTCGTGGTGTCATGGAAAATACAAATATTTTAATTAAAGTCATAGAGTTCATTGATTTGAGAGCCTCTATATTCTATGTTAATATCTTCATCTTATCTTTTACATGAGAGTTGCAACTATTCTGCTCTCTCAAGGAAAGATATTTACCAGCTATAGTATCTTTTATTCAGTCATTTATTGAACTTTCATACATTTAGTCTCCTCTGATAGCCTCAGCCAACACCTAACCCAGGCAATTTCCTGTTTTCCCACTGCCTGTTCAATTATATTTTAAGCAAAACTATCAGGCACAATCACGTCCCAACTTAAACACACTGCAGTCAACTAGCTCATGGCCTTGGGATTTTTCGTTTATAAGGAATCACAACTAAACACATTTTGTACATGATATTCTAGTTTTCTTATTTTTTCTTATTACACTTAATATCTCTTATAATGTATGCATTTATTTTTATTTTCAGATAATTACTGATTCCTTAAGAACTGAATAGAATTAAATAGTGTGTTCAATTTAACTTTCAAAAAATATTAAAATGCTTATAGTTAGCTAAAATATATATAAGTAAAAGACATAGTATGAAACAACAATGGAGATAGTATTTATATGTGTATTCATTCTGATTGAATTTTGGAATGAGATTCTTGTTCAGAGAATGCACAAAATAAAGAAGGATCCACCCTTCACACAAAGGAAGTTTAGGGGGCCACATACTCTTAACAGAGAGCTACAAAACTTTTTACAAAGTAGGATTTGAGATATGATATGGACCCAGTGGCAATCCACTCCAGTATCCTTGCCTGGAAAATCCTATGGACGGAAGAACCTGGTAGACTACAGTCCATGGGATCACAAATAGTTGCACATGACTGAGCGACGTGACTTTGTGAACCTAATACATTGTTCAGAAGGAATTTCCTCTCTCCTTCACTCTATTTTTCTTCTCACTCATTGCTTTCTTCACTATTGTCAATTTCACTGACATATCTCAGATAATTCTTCAATCTTTTCCCTGCTTTGTTCAGTTTTATTATCATACAACTTCCAATACTCTGAAAACTCATCTTATAGGCAATCTAAATCAGAGTGCTACAGAATACATCATGAGAAACGATGGACTGGAAGAAACACAAGCTGGAATCAAGATTGCCGGGAGAAATATCAATAACCTCAGATATACAGATGACACCACCCTTATGGCAGAAAGTGAAGAGGAACTAAAAAGCCTCTGAATGAAAGTGAAAGAGGAGAGTGAAAAAATTGGCTTAAAGCTCAACATTCAGAAAACAAAGATCATGGCATCCAGTCCCATCACTTCATGGGAAATAGACAGGGAAACAGTGGAAACAATGTCAGACTTTATTTTTCTGGGCTCCAAAATCACTGCACATGGTGACTGCAGCCATGAAATGAAAACACACTTACTCCTTGGAAGAAAAGTTATGACCAACCTACATAGCATATTCAAAAGCAGAGATATTACTTTGCTGACTAAGGTCTGTCTAGTCAAGGCTATGGCTTTTCCTGTGGTCATGTATGGATGTGAGAGTTGGATTGTAAAGAAGGCTGGGCACTGAAGAACAGATGCTTTTGAACTGTGGTGTTGGAGAAGACTCTTGAGAGTCCCTTGGACTGCAAGGAGATCCCACCAGTCCGTCCTGAAGGAGATCAACCCTGGGATTTCTTTGGAAGGAATGAGGCTAAAGCTGAAACTCCAGTACTTTGGCCACCTCATTCAAAGAGCTGACTCACTGGAAAAGACCCTGATGCTGGGAGGGATTCGGGGGAGGAAGAGAAGGGGATGACCGAGGATGAGATGGCTGGATGGCATCACTGACTCCATAGGCGTGGGTCTGGGTGAACTCCGGGAGTTGGTGATGGACAGGGAGGCCTGGCATGCTGCAATGCATGGAGTCGCAAACAGTCGGACACGACTGAGCGACTGAACTGAACTGAACATCTAACACTATATTTCTCTATTCCAATATCCGTTAAATCTATTTTTCCAAGTATTCCGGGAACCACTTTTGAGGGATAATTTAAAGTCTATAACAAAAACAGATAAATTAGTTATCCCACAAGATATATACTATACATATATATATGCATATATGTGTGTGTATATATATGTGTGTATATATGTATATTTATATAAATATAAATATGTATATTTATATATATACATATGTGTATATATATGTATATATAAATATATATACACATATATTTTTAATGTAGATGAGTGTGTATATATATACACACATATATATACATATACACACAGTATATATACATACACATACATAGTGTATATATACATATATATTTATATATATAAATATATATATTTAATGTAAATGAATGAGCTGTAAAGACTAATGGCTGTTAGTAAGAATAGCTACGAATCTTGTGGCTTTAGTCTAATTTAATGGCCACAGGTGAAGAACGCCTGGAGAGGTTTTCACACATTCGTTTTCCTGGTCCATTTACATAAGATGGCTACTGGGCATATGCAGTTTTTAAAAAAGTACCTAGATGACTTTAATATGACATTAAGTTTGAGAACCACTGCTTAATTATTGATTATATAAGTAACTAAAGAGTTTAGAACAGCTCAGTGAGATAGATATTCTTTGAGAATTTATTGTAAATATTTTATCTCCTGATTTTAAAATATAGATATTCAGTTATATGGGGTTTCTTTACAGAAGTCATTGAGAAATTAGGCGAAAAACAAAAAGAAAATGTATCTGTGTCTCTTTTGCTGTCTTGCATACAGGGTTATCATTACCATGTTTCTAAATTCCATATATATGTGTTAGTATACTGCATTGGTGTTTTTCTTTCTGGCTTACTTCACTCTGTATAATCCGCTCCAGTTTCATCCACTCTGAGGGAGAGGGAGAGGGTGGGATCATTTGGGAGAATGGCATTGAAACATGTATACTATCATGTAAGAAATGAATCGCCAGTCTATGTTCGATACAGGATACAGGATGCTTGGGGCTGGTGCATGAGGATGATCCAGAGAGATGAAAAGGGGTCGGGGGGGGGAGTCGTTCAGGAGTGGGAACTCATGTACACTCAAGACAGATACATGTCAATGTATGGCAAACCAAGAGAGTAATGTAAAGTAAAACAAAGTAAAAATAAAAATTAAAAAAAAAGAAAAAAGAAAATGTATCAAATAATGCAACTAAATGAATCTTGAATATTTGCAACTGAATATCATTGTTATCCACTGAAACTTAAAGTGCAAAATAATTGATTAATTACATTATACTAAAAAAAACCCAAAACCTAACACCAGAGCTTTAATGATGTTATATTAAAATTTCTCTAAATATACATTTGTGTAATGTTAAGTTTTCCTCTCATTTGTTTAAAAAATAATTTCCAATGATTCTCAGCAAAATTTCAGCTTTTAGAGAAAAATGGAAAAGAAGTTTTTTAAAAATACAGAGTAACAATCTTAAATACTGTAGAGGAACTACTTTATAGTACAAATACCAAACTTTTATGCACCTAAATTATGTGTACACACACCACAATAGGACTGCATACCTAAATGTGTGTATTTATATCTAAATCCGCATTTGTACCTACATACTCCAGCATCACTGACTCGATGGACGTGAGTCTGAGTGAACTCCGGGAGATGGTGATGGACAGGGAGGCCTGGAGTGCTGTGATTCATGGCGTCGCAAAGAGTCGGACACAACTGAGCGACTGAACTGAACTGAATGCATATCAAATTCCTTTTCAAATTTCATTAATGAAATCACTTTTTTTATATGAGGATCATCATGTTTCCTAAATTGCTTAAAATATTACTTTTTAAAATATTATATTCAGAGATTGATTTTTCCCATTGCTGGTAATTCCAGAATTGCTTGCATGTAAGTTTCTAAGATCCTACATAAAAGAGGCATTGATTTTTAGCTTTCCTCTAATTTCAAATGAAACACATTTTTGCTGCTATCTTTAAGATCAAGGCATCTGGTGCCATCACTTCATGGCAAATAGATGGGGAAATAATGGAAACAGTGGCGGACTTAATTTCTGGGGCCTCCAAAATCACTGCAGATGATGACTGCACCCACAAATTAAAAGATGCTTACTCCTTGAAAGGAAGTTATCACCATCCTAGACAGCATATTAAAAAGTAGAGACATTATTTTTCCAACAAAGTTTCATCTAGTCAAGGCTATGGTTTTTCCAATAGTCATGTATGGATGTGAGATTTGGACTATAAAGAAACCTGAGTGCCAAAAAATTTCTGCTTTTGAACTGTGGTGTTGGAGAAGACTGTTGAGAGTCCCTTGGACTGCAAGGAAATCCAACCAGTCCATTCTAAAGGAAATCAGTCCTGAGTTTTCAATGGAAGGACTGATGTTGAAGCTGAAACTCCAATCCTTTGACAACCTGATGTGAAGAGCTGACTCATTTGAAAAGACCCTGATGCTGGGAAAGATTGAAGGCAAGAGGAGAAGAGCATGACAGAGATGAGATGGTTGGATGGCATCACCGACTCAGTGGAGATGAGTTTGAGTAAACTCTGGGAGTTGGTGATGGACAG
The DNA here is from genome assembly GCA_006408695.1 of Aepyceros melampus. NCBI lineage: Eukaryota > Metazoa > Chordata > Mammalia > Artiodactyla > Bovidae > Aepyceros > Aepyceros melampus. The sequence goes on from SJXQ01002295.1 coordinate 187,919, forward strand.
GGAGGCCTGGCATGTAGTCCATGATGTTGCAAAGAGTCGGACATGACTGAGTGACTGAACTGAACTGAACTAAACTGAACTTAGTCACTTATTTGGAGAAAATACACTATAATTGTGTTCAAAGATCTTATGCAAAAACAGAAAAACACAGATAGAAAATTCCAATTTATTCACCCTTACCCTAGAAAAAAATTAACTAGCTCTGAGGACAATTATGCTTTGAAGATTCTTAGGAACCATACTTTTATGTTATTCTGACTATGCATCACTTTTACTTCTTATATTTCATAGTCTCCAGAGTCCTGTTTTCAAACCCCGAGATCATGAGCATATGCTTTTATGAATTTGTGACCATTTCCTGTATTAAGTATTCTGAAAGGGAATGGAGAAAAACATCAATCACTTGTTGAACTTTTACGAGTGGGTTAGATTCAACAGAATTCAAGTGGTAATGTTATACTGCTAAGTCGCCTCAGTGGTGTCTGACTCTGCAACCCCATAGACAGAAGCCCACCAGGCCCCCCCGTCCCTGGGATTCTCCAGGCAAGAACACTGGAGTAGGTTGCCATTTCCTTCTCAACGCAGGAAAGTGAAAAGTGAAAGTGAAGTAGCTCAGTCATGTCCGACTCTTCGCGGCCCCATGGACTGCAGCCTACCAGGCTCCTCCATCTGTGGGATTTTCCAGGCAAAAGTACTGGAGTGGGGTGCCATCGCCTTCTCCAGTAATGTAACAATACTGTTGATAATATTATACTTTCTGTAATATTCTTTTTTAAGTATGTTTCTGGCTGATATATCATGTCCCCCATATCTTTGCAGCTCACTTTTTGATATAAAACACTTATATTTAAATATGAGAAAGCCTAGTCTGAATTATTTTCAAAACTTCTCTTTCTTAGCCAAATTTAAGTACTTCCCATTCTCTCAGAGTCTAACACAGTATTCCACAGTTTGGCAGTGCACAGGGGAACATAGTTAGGCCTATCACCATGTGAACTCCCTTTCTTGTTCTGTTTATCAAAAGCTTCCAGAGTCTCTATGGTTGGGGCAAGGGAAGCAGGCTATTAGACAGACAAAAAGGTCAATTCCTTTCGTAGTCTCTAAATGATTAACTGCTCACTTCCCTATTCAAAGTGACAATTTATGGATTCTTTGGAAATTTCCTCCTCCCCCAACCCTGAGGAGTACCCTGTCTGTAATCATTTCTTGGGGCAAAAATATGTACATTTACTATCTTTGCTTCTTGTTTTCTGTTCTCACCCAACCCAGCTTTGGTGGAACGGTACCCCAGCAAGCAAGATCCTTGGACTGGTTTTGTCAAGATGACTTACTTTAATCAGAGTTCTCCAGGAAAACAGAAAGAGAAGCAGAGACAGAGAGAGAGAATCCTGCCTCACTCCACATTATTCTTTTGTTCAGGCTGATTCCAGCCACATTAGGGAGGACTGCTTTACTCAGCTCATTCTTTCAAATGTTTCCCCTCTCCCCCCAGAAACACCCTCACAGACACACCCAGATAATATTTAACCAGATATCTGGGCATCCAAGTTAACACTATTATTTCCTCAGGCATCCTCTCCAGCTCATAGACAATCCCACAAACCTGGAGTCTGGATGGCATTTATTTCAGCCTTTCTTGTAATCTGGTGTCAGAGGTGGCATCAGTCTATCTTTCTCATCTAGATTTTTCTATATGTATAGAACCACACTCTGCTCTCTGTGCCCTCTCCACAAAATTCTATGTGCATGTGTGCTAAATTGCTTTAGTAGTGTCCGACTCTTTAAGCTGGCCCAGAAGTGTTTTGTTCCTCACACGTCACAATTCTGTGCAACGTAATAATTGATAACAAGAAAGGATGCAAAGAACCCTGCAAGAAGTGAGAATTTTCAACTGGTTTGGATTGGAGACATAAGGATACTGTTTATACTTGGTATGCTCTGAGTGTGTCCTCCTCAAATATACATGTTGAGATTCTAATATCCAAATTGATGGTATTAAAATGCAGGACCTTTGGAAAGTGACTAGGTCATGTGGATGAAGCTATTATGAATGGTATTAGTGCCCTTATAAGGAGACCCTAGAGAGGTCCCTAGACTCTTCCATCATGTAAAGACATTCTGCAGTTCAGAAGAGGGCCCTCATTGACCATGCTGTCACCCCAAAGTCAGACTTTCAGCTTCAAAACCTGAGAGAAGTCAATTTCTGTTGTTGTTGTTTTAAATTTTCTTCCTCAGCCTGTGCTGTCTTGTTTTAGCAGTCCAAAATGACTAGTACTAGTATGGGAACTTAGAAGTCCTTGATTACATTGTCACTGCCTCTAAGCATCTTAGATATTGCAGGACTCTGTGGCAAGTTCACCCCTGCCACCACTTCCCAAATTCAATTTCACTGCATTTTAACATCAGTCTCCCTACAAGAAGTCATTGCTGTATGAACTATTTCTGAATCTCATTGTCACAAAGATGATTCTCACTGGTAGACATAAGGGGCTTCCTTGGTACCTCAGTTGGTAAAGAATCTGCCCACAATGCGGGAGCCCTGGGTTCAACCCGTGGGTTGGGAAGATCTCCTGGAGAAGGGAATGGCACCCATTCCAGTACTCTTGCCTGGAAAATCCCATGACAGAGGAGCCTCGTTGGCTACAGATGGAATAGACTTAAAGATGCTTATATGCCTTTTGGATTCAAGGGAAGTTGAGAAACTTCTTAAATATTATTATGCCTGTTTACAAAAAACAAGTGACCACTATTGTAACTTGGAAAACCACTAAAATCATATTAATTAAATAAAGGAAATGGACAGAGGCAGGCAGCTTCCCTGGTGGCTCAGATGATAAAGCATCTGTCTACAATGTGGGAAATCTGGGTTCGAGTCCTGGTTGGGAAGATCCCCTGGAGAAGGAAATGGCAATCTACTCCAGGACTATTGCCTGGAAAATCCCATGGACAGAGGAGCCTGGTAGGCTATAGGCCATGGGGTCGCAAAGAGTCAGACACGATTGAGCGACTTCATTTTCTTTCTTTCTTTAGGCATTATTGTTATCACATGTTGATAAAATTTTAATGAAATCATTAAGTAATTATTAGAATTTCATTTTATTTAAATCATGTTTCAATTTAATTTCAATAAAAATAAAATTAAGATAAAAATTGAGAGGCAGTATACAAATTGGAAAAGAGGAGGTACAATGTTGTCTTTGTTTTAATTGTGGATGTCATATCATACACCTAGAAAACTCAAAAAACATTAGTAAAAGCTGTTACACTTAACAATAGATTATTTTGAGGTAAACATGGGTACAGGAAAAATTGTAAAATAAGTGTTTTACTTTAATCCATTCTTAGGAAAAATGTGAAATATACAAGGATGAATTTAGCAAGAAATATAAAGTGTCTATGTAATAACACACCATCATATGTAGTATTGAAAACAAGATCTTTACAAATGAAAAGAAACCCCTATTCTAGGAGGTGATGATTTAATACCAACAGTTATGACTAAGAAATATTTTAGCTTATAACAATTCCAATAGATAGATGAAAAAGGAAAATAGGATATACTTTACTGGACATCATAAAACACTATAGAGCCACTCTAATAAAGGTTATTTGGTTATCAAACAGTAAAAAAAAAATGTAGCTTAATAAATAGAGAGTTCACAAATATATCACAGAAAATGCAATCATTTAATAAATAATAGAAATAATATTTCAGTTGAATGGAAAAGAAAGCATGATTTATTCAACAAATGATGACAACTGAGTACCATTCTGGAAAAGAAAGTGCAGCATATGTCTTGCATAAAATCCTAAATTCACTTGTAAATAGGCTGTAAATTGAAAACATAATAAATATATAGAAATAACTTTAGAAGACTACATGGAATCAAAAGTTGGGAGAAAACTTCTCCATCAAAGTAGGTTTATACATTTAATGTTTGTGTTCCACTCCCCAAATCTGACTATTGAAGCTCTAACCCTCCAAGGTGATGATACTTGAAGGCAAAGCCTTTGGAAGTAATTAGCTTTAGATTACAAGGGTGGGGACTCCATGACGGAATAAGTGCCTTTATAAGAAGAAGAGACTAGAGCTCTTACTCTCTCTACAATGTGAAGGAGGTGGCCATCTGCAAACCAAGAAGACAGTTCACTCCAGTTACTGAATCACCTGATGCCTTGTTCTAAGATAAAAACTGTGATAAATGTGTCTTTTTTTTTTAAGCAAATTTACTTATCACATTTTATTATAGAAACCTAAGCACAGTAAGAAAGAAATTGGTACTAAGAAGTTGGACACTGGGGTAACAATATGGACCTAAAAATATAGAGTGGCTTTGGAAATGAGTAGAGCCTGGAAAAAAGTTTTCAGATTCATGAAAGAAAAATATCAATATTGCCATGCAAGGACTGCTACAGACTCTTCTGGTGAGGACTCAGGCTGAAAAAAAGAGAGTTGGGAAGAAAAACCTCTTGGAGAAAATCTAAATAAATGTAAAAAGGATTTATAGACATATGAATGGCAAAGACATTCTGAGGAACTTATTAGTGGACAATGGAGAAGATGTGAAAAATGTGATCTTCTCTATAAAAGTTGAAGAACTTGGCTAGACTTTGTTCCTGTTCTAATACCTTATAGAAAGTAGAAGATGCAATAGATGAAGTTGGTATTTAATGGAGGCAATTTCTAAGCAAAGAGCTGAAGGAGTGACTTGCTTTCTCATGGTTACTTAAAATAAACTGTGAGAAGAGAGAAATAAATTCATGAAGTAATTGTTAAATGAAAAGGAAGTGAACAAGCACATCCATGGCTGATTCATGTGAATGTATGGCAAAAACCACTACAATATTGTAAAGTAATTAGCCTCATTAAAATAAATTAATTAATTTACCAAAAAAAAAAAAAAAGTGAAACTTAAGGACGTGGAAAATTCTCACCCTATCCTTGTGGCAAAAAAGAGACTGAAAAAGAACATCAAGAGTGTAGCTTAACAATCATTTTATAAAGAGATCCATGTTGGTGCAAAACATGGATGTAATCAGTCATACCCATGGAAACATGGCCAGTTTCAATTAAAGAGGATGGGGGCTGGATGAAATGAAGGAAGGCTGCCAGGTGTAAGCCACACTCTAGGACCAGATCATAAAACTGCTTGGCTGTGAACAGGCATCCGTCTTCAAGACATGGGAAGAATGACCCAGAAAGGCAGTTTGGAAGTCATCAGATTTGTCTCCTTGGTTTGAAATGGGGAGTATCACCTTTGTTTCAACAGACCAGGCAGCAGTCACTCCCAAGCCTTGAAGGCAGGTCACTCATCAGATTTTCAGAAACATAAACACTGTTCTAGCAGAGATGGGACTACAACCTCAGTGAGTCAGGAAGTCAAAACATTGAATCAAAGAGGATTAATCTCAAGTCTCACAATCTGTAGATATTTGCCTTGCTAGTTTCGGGGCTTGCTTGGTGCCTATCACCTCTTTTTTCTGATGTTTGTGCTTTGGAATGGAGATGTTTGTTCTATGTCTGTCCACCACTATATTTTTTAAGCTCATGGCATACCTGGTTTCATAGGTTCCCAACTAGAGAGGAGAGATTTTTGCCTCAGGATGAATTAAACCTCAAGTCTCACCTATATCTGATCTAGATAAGACTTTGCACTGTAGACTTTAAATTGATGCTGGAATGTGTTAGATTTGAGGGCCTTTGTGGGGGTATGAATATATTTTGCATGTGAAAAAGACAGACATTATGGGAACAAGGGGCAGAATGCTATGAACCGAATGTATTTGTATTCCTCAAACTTATATGTTGAAGGCCTAACCTCAGATATAATGCTATATGGAGGTGGGCACTTTGGGGAGTAATTGAGCTTAGCTGTCTTGAGCATGGATCCCTGGGATGAGATCCCTGTCCTTGCAAGAAGAAGCTACAGCTCTCTCTTTCTCTCTCTGCCCCATGAAGACACAAAGAAGAGAGGGCAATCTGCAGGCCAGGAAGAGGGCTTTCACTGAGAAATAAATCTACCGACACTCTCAAGTTGGACTTCCCAGGCTCCAGAACTGAGAAAAATAGATGTCTGTCATTATGGTATTTTGTTATAGCAGCTCAAGCAGATTGATATTGTAGGGAACTGAAAAGGTATTTTTAAAATGCTAATCAATTGTAAAACATTTTTAAAATGCTATGGCAAAGTACTCCAAAGAGAGACATTAGATGCTTAATAAATTTGGAAAAAAAAAACTATTTAAAGGCAGAGACAAAGAGTAGTATTACTCAAAACCTCTAAGATACTATGATAAGAGGATAAATCAAATATCCAAATATTATAATGGGGAAAACATGAAAACATTTTCCTCAGAAAAGTAAATTCAAGATGTCAAAAAAACAGAAGAGGAAAAAAAGGTACAGAGAGAAGGGAGGAGAGAAAGGGAAGGTGGAGATAGAAAATATCAAACTTAATAGTATTAGTAATGAGTGCAAATTAAAGTAACGGTGTAACAGCAGTGCATATCAGACTAAAAAGAATGTAAAAACTGATATCCCTGAGAGAAGAAATGCTTGCTACAGTATATTAACTTTGATTATTGAAAGCAATAAGAATATCTTTGTGGAAAGCAATTTGGAAGCATTTACCAGAATTACCAGTGTGACTTCCCTGAGATCCAACAATTCCATTCATGCAGAATTATTAATAGAAATGAAGGTGTTTCAACAAGTATCCCTTACCATTAGTACCACATGAGTGACTAAATATTTTAATATCTCTTAGAATAAAAACAGAAAATCTTCAGGATATATGTACACTAATGTTTAACCCGGTGTGATTGGTAGTGTCAAAAAAAGGAAATCATGTGAACGACCATCTGTAGAGGAAAGATGAAATGAATCAGGGGGTACATAAATAATGTCCTGCATGGGTATTACTAGGAGTGAACTACAGATATAGATGCAGGAAATTTACCTATGAATTTTTCCTCTGAATAAAGCAAGATACTGAAATGTATAATTTTCACAATAATCATTTTAAAAATAACATTCACTAAATAGAACATTGAATATGTATGTAGATGTGTTTAAACTGTGTATGTGTTCTTGTGACTAGGTATGTATGCAAGAGAGAGAGAGAGAAACAGAGATGGGGAGGAAATATATTATAAGACCATAGAGAGACAACTTGAATTAATATATAGAGTGAATGGTAACACGGATTATAGGGGTAGCCAGCTGAAGGGGAAAAAAATTCAAAAGACTGAACTAAAACTATTGGTATGATAATAATTATATGCATGTATTTGTTTGCTATTATAAATATGTACATGTATGAATAATTTTTAAAAACAAACAGCCAACTTTGAGAGAAGATCATTTCAAAATGTGGGTGTGCTCAGTTGCTCAGTCACATCCAGCTGTTTGCAATCCTTTGGATTACAGCCCTCCAGATTCCTCTGTCCGTGGGAATTTTCAGGCAAGAATAATGTAATGAGCTGCCATTTCCTCCTCCAGGGAATCTTCCCAACACAGGGATCAAATCCACGTCTTTTGCATTATAAGCAGATTTTTAATCACTGAGCCATCAAAGAAGTCCCCAGTTTCAAGACACTCAGGAGTAAATAGATGATGATGACTTGGAGATAGCAGATTAAAACTATTTTTAGGGAAAAAAGAAGTGGAGACTGAAAAAAGTATTAAGTAAGTAAGTAAAGTCACTCAGTCGTGTCTGACTCTTTGTGACCCATGGACTGCAGCCCACCAGGCTCCTCAGTCCATGGGATTCTCCAGGCAAGAATATTGGAGTGGGTTGCCATTTCCTTCTCCAGGGGATCTTCCCGACCCAGGGATCGAACCCAGGTCTCCCGCATTGGAGGCAGACACTCTAACCTCTGAGCCACCAGGGAAGCCCTAGGTTCAAAAAAAGTCATTTACGTTAAAAGTGGTGATAGGTGCTTATTTTGATTTAGAAAGAAATAGGATTATTTGGCAGAAAGGATAGGTATAATGGTGTAAGAAAAAGAAGACTTACACACACAAATATACAGATGAGAGAACACCATTTGGAACACTTTAGGAGGTAAAAAGGGAATGGTTCTTCTCTGCCAGATGAAAGAAAAAAAAAAAAAAACAGAGGAAGAGTGAATATAAGGAAGTATTTTGGGTGAAAATATAGGGCTTCCCTGGTAGCTCAGAGGGTAAAGCATCTGCCTGCAATGCAGGAGGCCTGGGTTCAGTCTCTGGGTCACGAAGATCCCCTGGAGAAGGAAATGGCAACCCACTCCAGTACTCTTCCCTGGAAAATCCCATGGACAGAGAAGCCTGGTAGACTATAGTCCATGGGATCACAAAGAGTCGGACACAACTGAGCGACTTCACTTTCACTTTCATTCTGGGTGAAGAGAAAATAGTAGGGTTGCCATTCTAACGCATGATTTTCTGCTATTTCCTTCAAAGCACAACCTTAGAAGTTTGTTTGTTTATTATTATTATTATTATTTTGTCCAAGGACAAAGATATTACTGAGATAGACACATTGGAGATAAACACAGTAGAGATATTGACGGGTAACTCTGATTCTTTTACTTTGATCTCAGGCTTTGCCCAGCTACTTGACTCAGCCTGTATGATGTCAATGAGAATGAGAACTGACATGCTTTGATAAGTACTTCTCATCATTTAACTAGTTACCATGCTGGTGATGAAAACAAAGTCAGCCATCCTTCAAACTTACTGCAATTTTCTTGATATCTATTTCACATATAGATACTGATACAGTAAAAATACTTTCACAGTGCATTATATAGTGAAATTCTATCAGTGAATTGAAGTCTAGATGTTATTTAATATTAAAGCAGTAAAGTGTTGCAATAATTAACTACAACTTCAAACACTAACAATTCTATTTTGAAAAATATTAGTAATAAAATTAAAAGTGATTGAAAATATGAATATATGCTGATAACATATAAATATTAAGAATGAGCTCATTAGCTCAATAACTTTTGGAAGGACATAGGATTCTTTTTGAAGATAGAATATTAATTAGATAACATTATTATTCTATATAGGAATTGCTGTGTATCACAACCATTAAAGAAAATAGCCTTTCCTTAAATCAGATCCTATGAAAGAGAAAGGGCATTTTACTGCTTTGGTGATAATATTACCATGAGCAGTGTCCTGCCTCTGCTGAACGATCCAGAAACAGTGCTTCAGAACTGACCTCCAGTGAAGGGAAGCATTTATCTGGCATTGTAAGTGTTCAGTGTAGGAAAGACAGAGTCAGTCTAACATTAACTAATTTAAGAAATGTTTGTCTCTCCATTATATCACTTTTTTTTAGAAGTAATCTACCAATACAATGTTACTTGTTTATTTTTTATATAACATTAAATTTATTCTTCAGCTTCTGATTTCATTGTATGATGATGTTTGTCTTCTGACTGGGGTTCATATGAATGTTAATATTTTAACACTAATCCACTTAAGCAAAATTCAAGCAAAATTTGCATATTTTGGACATTCATTCTTTAACTAAACACTAACAAATTAACTAGTTATCCACATTTTATTTCTTGGAACTCCATTTCTGGGAGGAAGCATTAAGATTAAGGGAGACAAGTAAAAAGTAAATGAATGTGGATGGTATCTTGTGGAGAAAGAGTTTGGTAGAGCTACTCCAAGGAAGGCAGAATGTGTCAGCAAATATGATAAAAGGATGTTTACCAACTGAAACCAACCAAATACACCTAACCACGCCTGGCATTTGTTTTTACGTGTTTTGATTGGAGCATTTTTTAAAGTCTGTATTGAATTTGTTACAATATTGCTTTTGTTTTATGTTTTGGAGTGTTTACCCCTGAGGCACCGGGTATTGTAGCTCCCAACCAGGGATCCGACTCACAACCTCTGCATCATAACCACTCTGATGTCAGGGAAGTGACTTGGCTGGTATTTTTATGGATGCACTGATTATAAGCATGTAATCAGAAAATATATATATATATATAAAACATCATTTTTCATTTATTTATATAAATATCTGCTTATTTGTTTTTCTAAGTTCACATAAGAATGTAGAAAAGAAAGATATAAAAAGTCACAATTGCTCTTTAATCAGATAATCCTAAAGATTATAGATAATGTGGAGAGTAGATGGTAAGGCAGAAGGAATATAAAAATGGAATTAATTAGTGTAAAAAAAGAGAAAAATAAAATACTGTTAGCACACAAAAAAAGTCCCTGGAAAGAACATAAATCCACATTTATGGCCAAGTGTGTGGAAAATGAGTGAATAACAATTGCCCTAAGGGTTTTCACTAGGGAAATTGCACGGCTGTTCATGTTCGCTATGTGTGTTAAGTATTAAAGATCACACTTCTGCATCCATTGGACATACTCTGTTGCTTCTCCTCTTGAGTGTGCATTGCACTGCTTTGCTAGAAAGTGTCGCATCTCTCACAGTTTGATTTCTATGATTGCTTTTTGTTCCAATCTGCATAAAAGATCATTGTGGTGAGCACGATTCATTTAAATGAGAACATATCTCTGTATGTTAATAATGAAAATTCTTACTTATTTGTTTAAAACATTTATTTTAATTATATATTTCTAGGGAATCTCGAAGAGTCGGACACGACTGAGCGACTTCACTTTCACTTTTCACTTTCCTGCATCAGAGAAGGAAATGGCAACCCACTCCAGTGTTCTTGCCTGGAGAATCCCAGGGACAAGGGAGCCTCGTGAGCTGCCGTCTATGGGGTCGCACAGAATCGGACACGACTGAAGCGACTTAGCAGCAGCAGCATAGGTGCCCTAGTGTCATATTTTTATTTAAAAGTGAATATTCTCTTAATGCTTTCCAACCAAAGAACAGGGCTGAACTCAACACCTGTCTTACCTTTCTTGTTCTTGAGATTTTTAAACTGCATTAAAAAATTGAAATTTTAGATAGCCTTCATTATATATAATCTCATATGTGTTGTAGGCATGGGATAAAAAGCAGACAATAGTGCTTTTTGGAGAGCAAATTCTCACAATTATTTCTTAACAATAAACCAGTAAGAATGTTTCAAAGGACAGCTCTGAATATTTAAAAAAAAAAAGACTATATTAACCTCAATGAAACAATATACAGTATTTCACAATATGCTTTCAATTTATTTTGTCATTTGACCCTTTCTGTTTATTGCTTATTTTTTACTCAATAAACTTATCTGCTACTTCCTGCAGACTCACAGAAAACTATGACACTTAACTGAGGAAATAATAATAATAGTTGTAATCAGTATATTCGTAGTCTATAGATAGTATGATAAACTCACATGAGAGCTAGGACTCCAGGAAGAATTCTAAAGGGAGGTGACAGTCTTGGCAAATATGAATAAATACCTGCTAAGTGAACAAGGAAGGAAGAAACGTGTTTCAATCAAAAAGAGCAGCATGTGTAACAGCGCTGAAGGAGACTTGAGACATAGGAACATATTTTTTTGTTTTTTAAGAAATAATCACTTAATGAATGGAAAAAAAAAATCATGGCAGTCAGACAATTCTTATAGCCATACTCACTATGTTTTCCCTAGATAAATTACATTAATTTGCTCCGGTTTTCTTGAAATCATCCATTGAATAGTTTGCTTGGGCTCTTGGGTGAAGTAAGGATAGTAATGCATCTGGACCAGAACTTCAACCTAACTTCTCTTTATTCTTTCAAAGAAAAACTCTATTTTTTCATGTTTGAGACTATTTGCCTTGAAATCAAAACAGTTACTTTTGAAAAAAATTGCAGGTCTACATGTCTTAATCAAATAATTTCCATGAAATAAATTATCTTTCTCCCATTAAATCTAGCAAAGCTCTATTGTAGTGCATTTAAAGAACCTGAGAAGAAGAGCATGATAAATATTTCATGAAAAGCATAGGTGGCCAATATGAAGGAATTATATAAAATGTCTCAATTTACTAGTCATTAGAATTTTAATATTTTTATTATAGAACAAACATTAGCCTGTATTGTATTCACATTTTGTTTTAATTTTCTCAAATCATCTTGGTTTTATTAGAATATTGTAAAGTAATTAATCTCCAATTAAAATAAATAAATTTATACTAAAAAAAAAAAAGAAACTAACATGCTGCCCAGTAATAGGGATCATAGCTTTTAGCACAGCTTTCAGTGTGAAATAATATTATCATTAACTCTAATTAAGATGTCCTGTGTTGGGTAAGATGATTGAAATTGCTTTGTTAAAAGAAAATATCTCATTTTAAAGTTTTCCTTTCCCTCCCATTAGTAGAAAGATACAGGTATGATTAAATTTTTGTTTATAATGAAATTAGATATAATGTAGAAAAATAAAATTATGCATTAAAAATAATTGGAAACAAAAGAGAAGAGAACATGCAGTTCTTCTCATGCAAAAATGTTTAGATCAATTGTTTGAATCTAATTTAATTATCTTATAAAATGAGTCAAATGGGATAGCAAGTTTTAATCTAATGCTGAGCAAGGCCTTTAGAGTTGCTATTACACAATTATTTTGACTTTTATTTCCCAACGAAGGGAAGTACCTCTGACCCTCATAGAGTCCCTTGTTATTGAATCACTTTATCTCTTCGTACACAACTTTACTTTGTTTTTTTCCAGTACATTCATCATAGTCTTGGCTAATATGACAGTATTATTGAGTATATGTGGTTTAGATAAAAGAAATAAATATACATTGCATAATTTAGCTGATATTATTAAAGGGGGGAATCTATGTGCTTTTTCAAGTTACATTAATGTTTACAAGTTAGTGACAGTATGCAATTTCACTTGGGTTATTACCAAAGTTCTACACTGGTTGTCCAGAACTGTTTGGCCATGGCAAACACAGCAAAAATTTTTAAAGATAATTTTTCTCATTTCATAGGAAGAGTTGCTTTTTGCAAAGTTTCCGATTGATCCCACTGAAATTTTAGGGACACAGTATCAAAGTGCTCTTAACTAGTTCTAACATCTTTCTTCTAACATGCTTACTTCTATTTTTGGTTAGTGGCACAATATCTCTTATTTCATGCAATAGTGATCAACTTGATTTTCAATCCATTCATACACTTTAATCCACACATCTACCCTGATATTGTCTTATATCTCTTCTTTCTAAAAAAGGTATTTTCTAAATGAGGACTTTCCCTCAACTTCCAAGCCTCAATTAGGCACAGATTACCTCTTACATGCTGTTTTGGCTTCTTTCTCATTGGAATCTTGCTGTCTTTCTTCTCCATTAACCCTTATATATGTATATATTTCTAAAACTAATAGATTTTGAAAAACTTATCTCTATCTTGCTTCCTTTCATGCCTTAATATAAATAACTTTAGGTCATCTATAATCAGATAAAAATGGGAATCTTTAATAACATTTGTTTAACTGTTTTAGACATATTGACAAGGGAAGATAGTAGATCTTGAAGTTCAAGGCAATTGAGTGAATAATATAAAAATGACAATTTTTACTTTGAGCTGAACCCATCAAATCACTGCAGAGGGCATTGGAGGAATCAGAATTAATGAGCATTCTCTTGTTTCCCTGGGGAGACCCTGAAAAATCCTCCACTGTTATGTATTACAAGTCAAATCTTCAAAGCTAAACTCCTGGCTACCTAGCAGGAGGCTGAATGTTTAATAGTGAGGTTAAGGATAAGGTAAAGAATTTTTGTGATGGTTGACATCTGTGGGTCACTATTAAATTGGACATCCATACAACAGTTGGTAAAGTTTCACTCCCTCGGGGGTAACTCTGAAGTGACTGTAAGAAAGGCTCATACATCATTTATAGCAGGTTTGAAGCCTCGGGAAGTTCTATTGGTCCACTTTCTTGTCCCAGCTATAAATCCAGGTGATTCAGTAACCTCACTGACACTGCGACCTGACCCTACCCTCTCAGTTACTTCCTTGTCACCCAACCTATACATGACTGGAAAATATTAGAGGGAGCATTGACCATGGTGACCTGGCAGGATTACTGTGGGGCAAAGGCCATACTAAAATACCGATGCAGCTGCAAGAGATGAATAAATTAGAAAAGGTTCACATACACAAAAAAGACAAAGTACTTTAAAAACAGACTTATATAGAAAGACTAAAGAGCTTTAAATTATTTATTCTTGAGGAATAAAGGCTGAGGATAAATGAAATAATGATCTCAAATAGTGAAGCAACTGTCCTTCCTTTAGGTCCATTGCAATCAAGAGTACATCATTTTAATATCAAAGATGATTTAGAAAATTGGGTTCTACAATCTCCTGCCTTGAAAAGGAGCACATGGTACTGCAAATACTTTCTGATGCAAAGAGCCAGTTCATTGGAAAAGACCTTGATGCTGAGAAAGATGGAGGCCAGGAGGAGAAGGAAGCAAAGGAGGATGAGACAGTTGGATGGCATCACCGACACAATGGACATGAATTTGAGGAAACTCCAGGAGTTAGTGAAGAATTGGGAAGCCTGATGTGCTGCAGTTCATGGAGTTGCAAAGAGTCACACATGACTTAGCAAAACCGAACAACTGCAGATACTTTAAATGTGACCTTTTGTAGTACCAGTCAATTTGAAAAAAAAAAAAATGTTATTAATACTCCACCTTTCTATCCCAGTACATACTCCAAAAGTTAAAATAGGTTAAATCTGATTATCCAAAGCTCATGTGTATGATTACACTGGGAATCATAGACTCCTGAAACGCTGGCCTTATGATCTGTGGGAAAAAATTGCTAGAGTACATCAGCTTATAAATCTAAACATTAATCATGCAGTTAGAAAAACGGACCAAGCTTGGAAGCAAGCTATTTATTAAATAGATCTTTTAAGAATTTAAAAATACAAAATTAATTAGAAAAAGATCATCATCAATTACATTTCTAGTTACACTAAAACATATTTGGGACCTAAGTTATTCCAGTGTGTAGAGCTCTAATGAAGCAACCATCTAAAGTGCAGGTGAGACCAACAATGTGCTCTCATTTGGGGGAATGTATGCTTTTGTGTAGACCAGTATTTTCAAGGCTAATGGCTCCTTGTATTGCTCTTTGTTTCAGCTTTGCTTTTCACTCCTAACTTGTAGGACAGCTTAAATGGTTGACTTGGTTAAAGAGCTTAATTGCTCATGTGGTGGCTATTACCAACATAAACTGTCTACAGGACACACAGACAGCTATTGTGTCCCAGATGATGTTACAGGACTGAATGGGACCTGATTACTGTACATTGCTTTTCAACGTTGTTAATTTGAATGTTTGAATAGGTCTATCGGGACTCCATTTTACAGCAATTGTCCCATGTACACTGCTAGGGATCGCTTTGGGAAACAGCAATAGATTGGCTTTTTCTATTCATTCAAATGGTGAACTTGGAGTGACTGACCCCGTGGCCATTACGCATGGCACCTATGGGTTTTGTGGCCCATTACTTACTGGATTGCTGCACTTGCTTTTTCTTTCCTTTCTCCCATGTAATGCTCAGTTTCTGCTTATAATTGAATATCCTTCTTAAACACGAAAGCCACCATTAGTACATGAGTGTTTACTGGGAAGTGCAGAAGGGTATTAACAAAAGAAGTAATAAAATATTTATCTAGTGTGTTTATAGATTTTTAGAATCAATTTAATCTATGTTAATGAAAACACTGTTCATGGGGTTCTCAAGGCAAAAATACTGAAGTGGCTTGCCATTCCCTTCTCCAGTGGACCACATTCTGTCAGACCTCTCCATGATGACCCACCCGTCTTGGGTTGCCCTGCATTTATAATTGAATATCCTTCTTAAACACGAAAGCCACCATTAGTACATGAGTGTTTACTGGGAAGTGCAGAAGGGTATTAACAAAAGAAGTAATAAAATATTTATCTAGTGTGTTTATAGATTTTTAGAATCAATTTAATCTATGTTAATGAAAACACTGTTCATGGGGTTCTCAAGGCAAAAATACTGAAGTGGCTTGCCATTCCCTTCTCCAGTGGACCACATTCTGTCAGACCTCTCCATGATGACCCACCCGTCTTGGGTTGCCCTGCAGGCACAGCTTGGTTTCATTGAAGTTAGACAAGGCTGTGGTCCTAGTGTGATTAGACTGACTAGTTTATGTGTGTATGCTTTCACTGTGCCTGCTCTCTGATGCCCGCTTGCAACACCTACCATCTTACTTGGGTTTCTCTTACCTTGGGCATGGGGTATCTCTTCATGGCTGCTCCAACAAAGCATAGACACTGCTCCTTACCTTGGACGAGGGGGTATGAAAAGGCAAAATGATAGGATACCAAAAGAGGAACTGCCCAGGTCATTAGGTGCCCAATATCCTACTGGAGATTATTTTCATGGCACACCTAGACAGTGTATTAAAAAGCAGAGACATCACCTTGCCTGTAAAGATCCATATAGTCGAAGTTGTGGTATTTCCAGTAGTCATTTACAGATCTGAGAATTGCAGAATTGATGCTTTCAAATTGTAGTGTTAGAAAAGACTCTTGAGAGTCTCTTGGACTAGAGGGAGATCAAACCAGTTCATCCTAAAGGAAATCAACACTGAATATTCATTGGAAGTATTGATTCTGAAGCTGAAACTCCAATATTTTAGCCACCTGATGCGAGGAGCTGACTCATTGGAAAAGGCCCTGATTCTGGGAAAGATTGAGAGCAGGAGGAGAAGAGGGTAATAGAGGATGAGATGATTGGATAACATCATTGACACAATGGACATGAGTTTGAACAAACTCTGGGAGATAGTGAATGAAAGGGAGGCCAGCCATGCTACTGTCCAGGGGGTTGCAAAAAGCTGGACTGGACTTAGCAACTGAACAACAACAACAACAATCCTTCTCCTTGGCTGATACAATCTCAAGAACAACTGTATTCCATAGACTGCTTAACTATCTCTCACAAATGTGCACAGTCTGGCCCCTATAGTAAACTCCTTATGTTTCACTATCATAGGCAACTTTAGATTAGCTCTTGGCAAGATGCCAGCTCTGGGTCAGTTTTTCCAGTAGTCATGTATGGATGTGAGAGTTGGACTATAAAGAAAGCTGAGCGCTAAAGAATTGATGCTTTTGAACTGTGGTGTTGAAGAAGACTCTTGAGAGTCTCTTGAACAGCAAGGAGATACAACCAGTCCATCTTAAAGGAAATCAGTCCTGAGTGTTCATTGGAAGGACTGATGCTGAAGCTGAAACTCCAGTACTTTGGCCATCTGATGGGAAGAGCTGACTCATTTGAAAATACCTTGATGCTGGGAAAGATTGAAGGCAGGAGGAGAAAAGAATGACAGATGAGATGGTTGGATGGCATCACCAACTCAATGGAGATGAGTTTGTGTAAACTCTGGAAGTTGGTGATGGAAGGGAGGTTTGGCATGCTGTGGTCCATGGGATTGAGAAGAGTTGGACATGACTGAGTGACTGATCTGAACTGATGGGTCAAATATCCCTCCAAAGTATGTTCTTCCACATTTCAAGATAGACATGTCCCCAGTTTTAGAAAGGATGTAGATGAATCTTTCCAGTGGTCTTCTTTGAAACCCCATTAACTAAATCTGAAAGGAGGGTAGTGCTTTATTAGAAGTGATCACTTTTTTCTCCTTGAATATGTTGGGAATCATAGCTCAGTACTTCACCAAAGATATTCTACTTACAAAATATTTTCTTAATCTCCACGGACCCATGATTCACTTATTTTTTTCCTATAGGTCAAAAGCCATTGGAATCCTACTTTGATATTTTCACATCAGGTTCTACTATACTTGGCGATCTTTTTTCATATTGATATTATTTTCAAAGCAAATTTTACTATATTCTATGTAATAGAAGATGGCCCAAATATTTTAGATTTAACAACTCCTTTCATTCACCCTGTTACTGCCATGAAGTGAAAGCTGATATTCTAGTTTAAACTGAAAGTAAATCATGGTTTCTATCTATTTCGCAGCCAATCTGGCTATAGGCTACATTTTAATATACATTGCTATGCCACTTTCTATCAATTTCAGTAAGGAATAAAGGAAATATACTCAGAACATTCTACTGTATTTTGATTTATATCTGCACAAAAACCACAGAAGTTTTTTCTTGTCTTGCATTGTTAGGGAGCTAACATAAGAACCACGGAGGAAATGTGTCTCTCTCACTGGCATCCAGTTTGACCTTGGTGTTTCCATGGACTGGTGCCTTCATGAGGTTACAAAAGGGCTCAGTTAAGTTCTGTACTGAATTTAATAAAAGGACCTTGTAACTGTAGGGGATAAAAACTTTTTCCTCAACTCTTAGAATCCTTGGCTTGGTCTGAACAATAATCTGAAAAAGCTAGATTAAAAGGAGAAGAACATACATATTTTACTAAATTTTTACTTATATATCAAAAAAGAAAAAGACTTGAAAAAATGACCAGATGAGGAAGCTTCTATACTGCTTAGACAAAGAAACAATAAAGTTTTGAAGAATTGACAAGACAAAGAATTTTGGACTAGGGGTAGTAAATGGTGAAAAAGTAACTAGAAAGATAAGGGTTAGTTTAAAAAGGGATTCTTTTTTTTTTTTTTTTTAGATTCCCTTGGTACTATTCGTGGACTGATAAGAGTCTGTCTCCAGAAAAAGAATTTATTTGCTGTCTTTCTGCATTTACTGCTTCTTTTTTCTAAAAACTTTTAAAGTATAATTAATTTAAAGTATTCAGGTATATAACATGATAATTCAGTATTTTTGAAGATTATCCTCCATTATCAGATATTAGAAGTCATATCTGACTCTTTGCGACCCCATGGACTATAGCTCACCAGGCTCCTCTGTCCATGGTATTCTCCAGGCAAGAATACTGGAGTGGATTGCCATGCCCAGTGTGTCTTCCCTCTGATTCCCTCTTGCAACACCTACCATCTTACTTGGGTTTCTCTTACCTTGGGCGTGGGGTATCTCTTCACGACTGCTCCAGCAAAACACAGCCACTGCACCTTACCTTGGACAAGGGGTATCTCCTTACCGCCACCGTTCCTGATCTTCAACGTGTTCCTTCCCCTGCTTCATCAGGAATGAATTCCCGGCATTCCCGTCGCATCTCAGGAGGAGGTGCTCTCCAAAGGAGAGTCGAGAGGAACTCCAGGGGTCGTGCCACCAGGCCAAAAGACCCCCAGAGGTCTCAGTCCACTCCAGACAAACCTGATGTCCCTGCACTGCCTCAACTGTCACACCGAGGATCTACTCACCCCATGGTGGCACATGTGACAGCCCTGGTGGCACCTCGAGGGAAAGCCACAGATCCCTGTGTCAACTCGACAGGAAGCCTGACAGTGCTGCTACAGCTCAGGAGGAGAGCGGGCGTGCATGTCTCCACTCGAGACGAGGCCTGACTCCCCTGTGGACACTTCAGAGGGATCCAAGTCCTATGTCAGCACTTTGAGGAAACTTCAGGGTCCGGCCGCAGCTCCAGACGAGGACTTAGGACCCGCCACGGACTGGAGAGGAATCCTGAGAGGTCCCTCGCCATTCGCACATAGTCAACAAAGACAAGACTGGGAGCTGACTGTGGCTCACATCATGAACTCCTGATTGCCAAATTCAGACTTAAATTGAAGAAAGTGGGTAACATCACTAGACCATTCAGGTATGACCTAAATCAAATCCCTTATGATTATACAGTGGAAGTGAGAAATAGATTTAAGGGTCTAGATCTGATAGATAGAGTGCCTGATGAACTATGGAATGAGGTTCGTGACATTGTACAGGAGACAGGAATCAAGACCATCCCTATGGCAAAGAAATGCAAAAAAGCAAAATGGCTGTCTGGGGAGGCCTTACAAATAGCTGTGAAAAGAAGAGAAGCGAAAAGCAAAGGAGAAAAGGAAAGATATAAGCATCTGAATGCAGAGTTCCAAAGAATAGCAAGAAGAGATAAGAAAGCCTTCTTCAGCGATCAATGCAAAGAAATAGAGGAAAAGAACAGAAGGGGAAAGACTAGAGATCTCTTCAAGAAAATTAGAGATACCAAGGGAACATTTCATGCAAAGATGGGCTCGATAAAGGACAGAAATGGTCTGGACCTAACAGAAGCAGAAGATATTAAGAAGAGGTGGCAAGAATACACGGAAGAACTGTACAAAAAAGATCTTCATGACCCAGATAATCATGATGATGTGATGACTAATCTAGAGCCAGACATCTTGGAATGTGAAGTCAAGTGGGCCTTAGAAAGCATCACTACGAACAAAGCTAGTGGAGGTGATGGAATTCCAGTTGAGCTGTTTCAAATCCTGAAAGATGATGCTGTGAAAGTGCTGCACTCAATTTGCCAGCAAATCTGGAAAACTCAGCAGTGGCCACAGGACTGGAAAAGGTCAGTTTTCATCCCAATTCCAAAGAAAGGCAATGCCAAAGAATGCTCCAACTACCGCACAATTGCACTCATCTCACATGCTAGTAAAGTAATGCTCAAAATTCTCCAAGCCAGACTTCAGCAATATGTGAACCGTGAACTCCCTGATGTTCAAGCTGGTTTTAGAAAAGGCAGAGGAACCAGAGATCAAATTGCCAACATCCGCTGGATCATGGAAAAAGCAAGAGAGTTCCAGAAAAACATCTATTTCTGCTTTATTGACTATGCCAAAGCCTTTGACTGTGTGGATCACAGTAAACTGTGGAAAATTCTGAAAGAGATGGGAATACCAGACCACCTGACCTGCCTCTTGAGAAATCTGTATGCAGGTCAGGAAGCAACAGTTAGAACTGGACATGGAACAACAGACTGGTTCCAAATAGGAAAAGGAGTACGTCAAGGCTGTATATTGTCACCCTGCTTATTTAACTTATATGCAGAGTACATCATGAGAAATGCTGGACTGGAAGAAACACAAGCTGGAATCAAGATTGCTGGGAGAAATATCAATAATCTCAGATATGCAGATGACACCACCCTTATGGCAGAAAGTGAGGAGGAGCTAAAAAGCCTCTTGTTGAAAGTGAAAGAGGAGAGTGGAAAAGTTGGCTTAAAGCTCAACATTCAGAAAACGAAGATCATGGCATCTGGCCCCATCACTTCATGGGAAATAGATGGGGAAACAGTAGAAACAGTGTCAGACTTTGTTTTTTTGGGCTCCAAAATCACTGCAGATGGTGACTGCAGCCATGAAATTAAAAGGCACTTACTCCTTGGAAGAAAAGTTATGACCAACCTAGATAGTATATTCAAAAGTAGAAACATTACTTTGCTGACTGAGGTCCGTCTAGTCAAGGCTATGGTTTTTCCTGTGGTCATGTATGGATGTGAGAGTTGGACTGTGAAGAAGGCTGAGCGCTGAAGAATTGATGCTTTTGAACTGTGGTGTTGGAGAAGACTCTTGAGAGTCCCTTGGACTGCAAGGAGATCCAACCAGTCCATTCTGAAGGAGATCAACCCTGGGATTTCTTTGGAATGAATGGTGCTAAAGCTGAAGCTCCAGTACTTTGGCCACCTCATGCGAAGAGTTGACTCATTGGAAAAGACCCTGATGCTGGGAGGGATTGGGGGCAGGAAGAGAAGGGGATGATCGAGGATGAGATGGCTGGATGGCATCACAGACTCAATGGACGTGAGTCTGAGGGAACTCTGGGAGTTGGTGATGGACAGGGAGGCCTGGCGTGCTGCGATTCATGGGGTCGCAAAGAGTCGGACACGACTGAGCGACTGAACTGAACTGAACTGAACTTGCCATGCCCTCCTCCAGGGGATTTTCCCAACCCAGGAACTGAACCCAGGTCTCCCACAGTGCAGGCAGATTCTTTACTGTTTGAGCAACCAGGGAAGCCCCAGACGGGCTTCTTATTAGAAGATAATGGTTAATTATTCATTTTGCTATACAGTCTATCCTTGTTGCTGATCTATGTTATATATAGCAGTCCATGTTTGTTAATTTCATGCCCCTCATTTTCCCCTTCCTTCTTCCCTCCCCGTTGGTAAACACAATTTTTTTCCATCTCTGTGAGACTATTTCTGTCTTGTATATACGTTTGTTTGTGTTATTTTTCAGACTTCACATGTAAATGTATCATACAGTAGTCCTCCAGCTAAAAGCAAATTTTATGTCAAAGGCAAATGAGATGACATGTTCTGATTTCCTTCATAAGTAAAGAAACGGGGAACTTTTATCCAATCTTGCAGGCTGTTAGAACTGAAAAGTTCTGACATTTAGTCTCCTAAAAACATATACTTTTAAATTTTACACTCATTGGCCAAACAGGGAATGTGTGTCAAGTCCCATTCTCACAGCTTTACCACAAATTCTAGAATGACAAAGTTTAAAATGTTTTCTTGTTGTGTAGTTCCTAAATCACATTTGACTCTTTTGCAACCCCGTGGGCTCTAATCCACCAATCTTCTCTGTCCATGGCATTCTTCAGGTAAGAGCACTGTAGTGGGTAGCCATTCCCTTCTCCAGGGGATCTTCCCAACCCGGGATTCAAACTAGTGTATCCTGCATTTGCAGGTGGATTCTTTACCACTGAAACACCCAGTAAAGCTTTAACTTTTAAGGATGTCAAAATTCCTGCCAGCTTGATTCTCTGTCTATAGAAACTTCTGGCAACAACAGATGCTGCACCTCAGGCTGACTATTTTACCGTCAGCTTGGCCCCCACTTGCTTGCGTCAGAAATGCTGTGAATAAACAAACTTGGCTCCAATCATCTGCTTCCTCTTGCTTCTTGAGCTACTACTGCATATTCTCCTGGCCATATTCTCTAAGGAATTCTTGTTTTTCCTGAAATGAGAGATGAAGAAATTTTAATCATTTCTCACTCTAGGCAGCATTGAGCAGATAGGCTTATTGAACTCTTCATTAGACTTGCTTCTGCCTTACAAAGAGCCACTTGAGTTGTTCAGTTGCTCAGTCATAGCCGACTCTTTGCAACCCCATGGACTGCAGCATGCCAGGCTTTCCTGTCCTTCACCATCTCCCGGCGCCTGCCCAAACTCCGGTCCATTGAGTCAATGATGCCACTGGCTTCCTACTTTTCCAAACTTACTTTTTGGTCCCATTGTCTCCACTCACTTGTGAGTCTAGCATACTTTCTCCTTTCTCTTCCAGGGAAAGACCAACTTATTTTTGCTCTAGGGTCTTTACACCAGCCATAAACTCATCTGGGAATTTTCTTCATCCACATGGTTTCATAGATAACTTTTTCTTATTATATTCATTTCTGATAAATATCACCACCCAAGAGAAGTCGTCTTTGACCATGTAGTTACCATATCCCATGTTTTTAGTTTTAGCATAACTAATGACTACAAGAAAAGCCCCTGTTTGTTTTCCTTCTATTAAATATGTCTCTTCAGCTTGACTGTAAGCTTGAAGGGAAGTAAAGAGGTGTGTGTCTTGCTCAACTTTCTTTCTCTGAACTCTAAACTGTGCCTTGTACATAAGAGGCATCCAGTAAAACATGTGAGTTGAATGAACTGCTCTTTCAGTTTCAGTTCAGGTTAGTCGCTCAGTCGTGTCCAACTCTTTGTGACCCCATGGACTGCAGCACACCAGGCTTCCCTGTCCATCACCAACTCCCAGAGTCCACCCAAACTCATAACCATTGAGTCAGTGATGCATCCAACCATCTCATCCTCTGTCTTCGCCTGCCCTCAATCTTTCCCAGCATCAGGATCTTTTCAAATGAGTCAGCTCTTCCCATCAAGTGGCCAAAGCATTGGAGTTTCAGCATCAACATCAGTCCTACCAATGAACACCCAGGACTGATCTCCTTCAGAATAGACTGGTTGGATCTCCTTGCAGTCCAAGGGACTCTCAAGAGTCTTCTTCAACACCACAGTTCAAAAGCATCAATTCTTCGGTACTCAGCTTTCTTTATAGTCCAACTCTCACATCCATACACGACTACTGGAAAAACCATAGCCTCAACTAGACAGACTTTTGTTGGCAAAGTAATGTCTCTGCTTTTTAATATTAAAGGTACTTAAGTAAATTCAGCAAGGTCATGGGACTGTGAGGAAGTGTGTATTCTGAATGAGTAGAATTAATTTTTTTGTTTTTTTTTCTATTAAAATTATTTCATAATTAAAAGACTGATGGAAGAAGTGATATTTTTAGTAAAATTTTATTTTTTATACCAAATCATGAATACCAAAAATGTTTATAATAAATACAGTAAGATTTTTTAACACTATCATCTTCCCTGAGTAATTGCCTTTTGAGTCAGTAGATACACACAATTAAAAATAATTTACAGTAATCTACTAAGAAGAATTGGCTTAGTTCATAGAAGGATTCACTTTTTGAGTTCAAATTTATGTTTATGTCAGTGGAAATGTCAAAGTATATTATGATCAAATACTCTCTTCCATCTAGTGAAATAAATATGTCAATATTTAAGTTTTGCAGGTAAATCATTAAGAAGAAATGTTTTAGGAACTATAGAACTCTTCTCTGCCTACCCACCCCACTCAACAGGGGAAATTTTTGTTTTAAAATGTTTTGTAGAAAATCTATTCATTTCCATTTTTCATCTTATTTCAGTGTTGTTTATGAGGTCACATCTGTAAAAATCAAATTATTCATCTGAAAATACTTTGCTAATATAGGAGATAATATACGGGAGTTATGATTTCTTTTCCATCTTTGTTTGTCTGCTTTCTATTTTGGAAATATTTGTTGAAATTATTTTAAAAACCTTTTTGTATCATTTCAAATATGCAGAAATATAAAAATATTTAACTTTTAAATATTTTAATTTAAAATATTTCAAATTTTTAAAATATTTAACTTTTTAAAAAATATTTAACTTTTTATATAAATTAAGGTAATTATTAGTTTTTATTTTGATGAGACATGAAAAAGTGAAGAAGTTATGGAAGCATTCCTTAAACTAAATGAAGCATCATGCAGGAAAATTATTCATGCTTAACCTACCATAAGATATAATTTAAAAGCAGATAACAAATAGTTATTTAAGCTTAAGTTAAAGTGAGAAAACCAAAAATAAAAATAAAGTGAGAAAACAGAATTTTAACAGCTTATCTTATTACATATCTATTTAATTCCAGTACATAATTTTTTAGAGTTTATCAGACAAAAATTCAAATACCATGGTGTTTGGACATTTACCATTAATCAAGTGAAATACACATCCCACTTTTCATTTCAAACTGTTACTGGAGATAGGTGAGGGAGGGTTGAAGAGGACCCTACCTCATGGGCCTTGGGTCTTGGTAAGGATACAAAGAAGAATCTGAGGTCTTACCTGTGGCAAAAACAAATTATTAAGGAAAGGATAGGAGTGAGCAGAATGAACAGAAAGAACACCTCAAGGGAGAGGTGAGTCAAACCAAGAGAGGTGCTGGCCTCAGAATAATGAGTTAAGGGGTTTTCAAGACAAGTCTTCTATATATTCATGCATGTAGTTCAACATGGGCTGAGAGTTTTGATTGACAGGTACTAGTTACATAACAATGGAGAAGGCAATGGCACCGCACTCCAGTACTCTTGCCTGGAAAATCCCATGGGCGGAGGAGCCTGGTGGGCTGCCGTCTATGGGGTCGCACAGAGTCGGACACGACTGAAGTGACTTAGCAGCAGTTACATAACAACAGGCTCTATTGTGCCTGTCTGTCCCATAATTCAGTCTGTCATGAATTGTATATCAGATGTGTGTATGTATAGAATATTTATGAACCCAGCTGCCTAAGGTCACTAGAGGACACAACTGTACATCAAGGGTGCATGTGCCTGAGTTGGAGAAGCCACTGTGGTTAATTTGTATCCACTGGACGTCTAGAGCCCATGGAAGAGAGTTGGAAAAGTCTCTGCGGTTATTTTGTAGCATATCTATGAGCTCTCCAAGGTGGCAATGGCAGGAGTCTCAGGTAGGATTTAGAGACCTAGAGATCAGCTTGCATCCTTTTCACATGGACCACCCTCCTTGTTCATGCCTAACTTCCTACCTAATAAAACTACCATTTTAAAATGTGTACCCCAACTCCCAACTGATTTATTTGTTTTTTGAAAGTTACTAGAAGTGTGAAAAATAAAGGAAGTTCCAATATAATGAAATCCAAAGTAGTTTAAATTGGATTAGAAAAAAAATATTGTGATATATATATAGAAACACAGTTGACACACAAGTGAAATCAGATTTCACATTATTTTGTTTTCAATAACAGCACTGCCACTCACAATTTTCAGCACAGAGTTATTCTGTGCCAAAGTGTTTATTTGCTTTTATTGACAGGCTAAATGTGATCATGTTCACTTCACCCCAAAATCAGCTTGTGTTAAGAGAGACCACTGAAATATTTTCCTGGTCAGAGGTGGAATTTTTAGAACATTAGTTATCAGAGATATTAGAGGAGTACGCCTCTAGCTTCAGTTTGTGAAATATAACTAATTTTGAACAGCAAGCTCCTTGCAACTTGGGTTATGGTTTTGTTAGACATGTCCGTGTATATGTCATTGAAATATAGAAATAATATTTGCATTAATTTAAGAGAGTAATTTTGCATTTGCAGATAGCCTGTTCATAATTGAAAGTGCTTGGACACATCTATATGAAGACATTTATAAAACTTAATCACTAAGAACAGTGGTTCTTTTTATTTATTTGTGTGTGCATATAGGAAAATTGTGAATTGTTTTATTTACAATTTACAGTACATCCTTGGTATAAGAATCTATTTTCTGTTGAAATTTATTGCATTCATTATGTTATTATCTCTGTAGTAGAATCACATTGTTTTATCCAGATTAGCTCTCATGGTATTGTACAACCACTTAGGATAATCTGTTTGATTTTTGGAGTTAGAGTGAAAAAAAAGAATAGGACAAATTTGATACAGATGGCCCAAAATAAATGTACCAGTCTGACAATTTGTGCACAGGTCGCATGGGCTAACAAACACTTTGGCCAATTTTCTAGTCCACATCCAGTTTGCAGTTGGCATGCTGCAGTTGGCATAGAGATGAGATATAAAGCTCTTATAGACGCTTCCTTCTCTGATGGCTTTGCATGTAATCAGAATAAGCTGCTGTGCTTGTGGTGTGATATGTGGAGCTTTACTGTATCATTTCTAATGAGAACACAGTTGTAGCTGTGGTTCATTGTCATGGCAACAACATGATGCTTGTATCTGAGAATCAATACTAATTCTTGAGTCTATTTCTCTGCTGCTGAAGTTTTACAGGATTATAGAGAAAGAGCATGTAGTGCTGGGTGATGTAATAGAGTGCTATTTCCAATGTAACTACTAAAAATGCTTTTTTGATATTCTCAGTTTTTTTTTTTACACAACTAGCATCTGATGTGATAAATATGCTTCAAGCTACTAGTTGACAAGGTGTGATGATAACCAAATATTAGCAGCAGAAATCTGTCAGTGCCATGAGAAGCATTAGGTTACTGACTGCAGCGTGACATGTACAATAATACTCTGGATGCTCTGTTTCAAAACTAGTTCCAAGACTCATTTTCTCTAGCACTCTTTAGCTACTAGTTTGTCTTTTTGGTGTGCCTCTGAAAAAGACACATTGGTCAATAAATATTGCTTATGTCTTATGACAAAATTAAGATGCATTTTCCATTATGTGACAGGTTCTTTCAATACTGTGAATTTACAGAATGTGGATTGTTTGTTTTATCTCTATCTATTTGATTTTAAATAACATCAAAATTATACAGTGTTACTGGACACTTTTTTTTTCTTTTTTCTGAACACTGTCTGGGGTGGAAATTTATAGCAATATAATTATAATTATCAGTTCAGTTCATTTCAGGTCAGTCGCTCAATCATGTCCGACTCTGCGACCCCATGAATTGCAGCATGCCAGGCCTCCCTGTCTATCATCAACTCCCAGAGTTCAATCAAACTCACGTCCATCGAGTTGGTGATGTCATCCAGCCATATCATCCTCTGCTGTCCCCTTCTCCTCCTGCCTCCAATCCCTCCCAGCATCAGAGTCTTTTCCAATGAGTCAACTCTTCACATGAGGTGGCCAAAGTACGGGAGCTTCAGCTTTAGCATCATTCCTTCCAAAGAACACCCGGGGCTTATCTCCTTTAGAATGGACTGGTTGAATCTCCTTGTAGTCCACGGGACTCTCAAGAGTCCTCTCCAGCACCACAGTTCAAAAGCATCAATTCTTCGGTGCTCAGCTTTCTTCACAGTCCAACTCTAACATCCATACATGACCACTGGAAAAACCATAGCCTTGACTAGATAGACCTTTGTTGGCAAAGTAATGTCTCTGCTTCTGAATATGCTATCTAGGTTGGTCGTAACTTTCCTTCCAAGGAGTAAGTGTCTTTTAACTATTATTAATATAATTTTGCATACTTAAATTTTTACTTAGATTGTAGTTGAAATGTGTCAGTTGAAAACTAAGGATATTAAAAATAACACCACAAGTGATATACTAGGAGAGTGCTCACCAGGCATTAGGCAATTGGTGTTGTTTTTATTCATTTTACTCACTTCGCTGGTGGCTTAGATGATAAAGCATCTGCCTACAATGCGGGAGGCCTGGGTTCAATATCTGGGTCAGGAAGATCTCCTGGAGATGGAAATGCAACCCACTCCAGTATTCTTGCCTGAAAAATCCCTTGGATGGAGGAGCCTGGTAGGCTGTAGTCCATGGGGTCGCAAAGAGTCAGACACGATTGAGCAACATTTTTTACTCATTTAGAAATATTGAAATTGCTAGAAACATACTGCCATGTATACCTAATAAGTCTTTCGACCTCATGTGTTGATGTCAGAATGTAAAGATAAGGAGCATTAATTCTTTTTAACTCCAATTTCTTAAATACAATTGTGAAATAAATTTTATTTCCTGCTAAATTCAAAAGATATTTGTTGTAAGTTTTGTTTTTTTCTGGGAAGTAGATACTGAGAGAGAGAATTGGAAGTACAAGTATATTGGAGACTAACACCAGAGAAGGAATAAGTGATATACAGAAATGTGTGAGGAAGCCCTCATACCATACAGCAAACTTGACAGTCTCTGCCAGCCCCAAGGAGATTCTGAAGCAAAGTTCAATCTTAGATTTAATGGCTAACTAAGCCCTGAAACAAAGGACTTGTATGGTCCTTGTCCCTTATCTGGGGACCACGTAAGAAAGACAGGGCTATAGTTACCACTGCATTGCTTAGTCATTGGCCAGGGTCTGTCTCAAGAAGGCATACCAGTTAGCCAAGCTCCTTAGAGCTATACAAGAGAGCATCTTCTTGAAAGGGGTCCTGTGTACATATGGGTTTTATTTTTTGCTCCTTTCTTCCTTCCTTCCTTCCTCCTTCTCTCTCTCTCTGTCTCAGTCATATCTAATTATAAGTCCTAATTATACTTATTTCTCTGTTTCACTTTTACTTGGTTTCATCTGAAGGAAAAAAGAAGACTTGCTACTAACTCTACTATATCTTTTCAATCAAAGCCTACACTGATTAATCATCTAAAGAGAAACTCTCCAAATGACCAAGAAAGCTAAACTACCTCACAAAGATTGTACATTGACCAGTGAATAATGTATCATTAAGTTATAATTCTCTTGTTCTGTTTCTTTGCAACATACATTTTTAATAATGTATAAATAATTTAGAGAAACCCATGAATATAGAAGCTAAATATTTGAAAAAAAAAATTACCTGAACACATACTATTCTGTCACAAATCTCACTAGTTCTAGCTATTCAAAGTTGGGAATACAGCTCTAAAATTGAAAATAATTCATGTCTTATTACACTGCTTCGATTAAAATCTGAGCCTCAATTTTTTCAATTCAACTGAAAGTATTCTTTAGAAAATAAATCAGAGAAAAGTGGTACTTGAGTTGAGACACTGATTGTAGTGGTCTCAGAAGTGAGTAATATCATCATGATATTTTTAATGCCTTCTCACAGTGAAAATAACAAAAATGACTTACATCATGTATATTTTGTCCAACAAAGTGTCAAAACTCACCAACAATTAAAAAAAAAAAAACCTTTCATACCATTTATCTATTTTGAGATAGATAATTGGAAATAGGTAGCTAGAAATGTTAAAACAAATATTTACTTCACTTAGACAAATTATTTATGGAATTTGTACTTGTTTCTGTTAGAAAATATTTTCTAATATTTATGACTCAAAGTTTCTTGATTTATGTGTTCAAGTAGAACAGTATTTCCTCAAATAATATGTGATTTCCAGGGTGACTGAAATTTGTTTTTTTCATGCTAAACCTCTAGTATTTTGAGTAGCACCTATTCCATATTATTTATTTAATGAATACTCACTATGTTAATACTTTTATGAAGTCCACTTTATATTTTGACATATTGCTATTTTGCTTAGAATGATTAACTCAGTGTTAATGGTTTAGGATTGGCCAACAACTCTGAATAACTACAGATAATACTAGACCATGTGAAGTATTGTAATAGTGCATTCCCAAATCTCAGTGTCTTAACCTAATAAACGTTTATTTGTTACTCATGTTATATTCCAGTACAGGTCAATTAACTCCTCTACAAATGGTAACACAAGGGCTCCATATTACTTATTGTATTTTCACCTTCATCCCAAGTTGCCTCTTACGTGAACAGCAGGGTCAATATATTAATGTGATATTTAGTGATCATATACCCATTCTGTTCGCATTCCTTTGCCAGAAAATTTCATTGATATTGCTCTTCTACCTTCCAACAAGATGAATGGGAAATATAATTGAGCTGTATGCTTAAGAAAAAAGAGTTGGCTCTTCCTGAGGATTAATATCACTGGACAGAAATATATTGTTCTTAGTTATTAGAGAATTTTAATCTTTAAGTTGTTGATATTGTAATTTTAAACTATAATTTCAATATAAAATATAATAAAGCTGTGTTTTCAATCCCAAACCAGCTTAATTCTAGGAGAATCAAACACCACCTTGCTGGATAGAGGATAACATACAAAAATCAAAAAATTTTGTTTTTATCATAAACCAATTAGAAAATATAATTTTATTTTAAAAGCTTAGTAGAGTAGAGCAACAAATATAAGGGACATAGACATGCATTTAATAAATGTTATGAGTCATATATAAAAATTATAAAATGTATTGAGGAAATTAAAAATTATTTGATAGAGAAAGCATTTACATATATCATAAGATGCCATAAACATACCTAATGAAATCTATAGATCTGACAAATTTAATAAATACATTTAAGCTTACTCTTGAAACTTACAAGGTGATTGAAACATTTAGACAGAATATTAATGGGACCACGATTAGCAAGAAAACACTGGGACAGAATGGGAAGGGCACTTGATCTACCAGATATTTCACTTTGCTATAAAGCTAGATAATCAAAGTAGAGATAGAACATGTCAATTAATCAGAATCTAGAATCTATGGATTCATATGTTTACAGGAAGTTCATATACAACTATAATAAAAGAACAAATAAATCTGGAAAGGAAAACTTTGTAAAAGCAAGTAATTTGTGTGTAGATTCTCCAGCACCCCTCAACAGAAGAGCAATTTAACTGAATACATTTTAGGTATGTCTGAAATTTGGCATTTCATCACCTAATGAGGATTATCACTACTTTATACAACATAATTTTGTATATCTAACTAGATTATCAATTTAATATTAGTGCTCTTTATTTACATTGTCATAGCAAGTCTTGTGCCTGAAACTTGTCATGTCTTTTGTTATGTGCCCACAGTTTACACTATGCTTCAACATTCCTTGAAGAATATTTTTCTCCATTAAAGGAGACATCAGAGAGAATAGTTCAGAGGTCTTACTGTGATATTTGACTTACATATACCTCTTGGTGTTTCTGAAATTTTATTAAACAGTGAACTGAAATAACAGTGTTTTGTCATAAAGGGTAATTTCATATAAAAACTAATGTAAAATAAATGAAAACTGTAAAAAATAAGTATTTTTAAAAATCTATATGCTAACAGCAAGAAAATGGCATTGTTTTGTCTAAAAGTGAATTCTAATGTATATGTCTACTTAGCCATTAATTCTCTATAGTTAGATCAATTAAGAATAAAAATAAAAGTTTTATTTTCACTTATTCCTACTTTGAGATCCTATCTTTATGTAGGTTTCATCTTCAAACCTCCATTATCTTCCTTCCGTCTAAAGAACCTACCCAAATTACCCCTCTGTTCTTGCATGTTGTCTGCTTTTTCTATTAAAGTTATTAGCATATTGGTCATAAGTTTTTGTGTCTTTGTTAGTTTTGTTTTGGCTCTCCATGTGGAAAGACTAGAGATCTCTTCAAGAAAATTAGAGATACCAAGTGAACGTTTCATGCAAAGATGGGCTCAATAAAGGACAGAAATTGTATGGACCTAACAGAAGCAGAAGATATTAAGAAGAGGTGGCAAGAATACACAGAAGAACTATACAAAAAAGATCTTCATGACCCAGATAATCACGATGGTGTGATCATTCGCCTAGGGCCAGACATCCTGTAATGTGAAGTCAAGTTGGCCTTAGGAAGCATGACTATGAACAAAGCTAGTGCAGGTGATGGAATTCCAGTTGAGCTGTTTCAAATCCTGAAAGATGATGTTGCAGAAGTGCTGCACTCAATATGTCAGCAAATTTGGAAAACTTAGCAGTGGCCACAAGACTGGAAAATGTCAGTTTTCATTTCAATCCCTAAGAAAGGCAATGCCAAAGAATGCTCAAACAACTGCACAATTGGCACTCATCTCACATGCTAGTAAAGTCATGTTCAAATTCTCCAAACCAGGCTTCAACAATACATGAATCATGAATGTCCAGATGTTCAAGCTGGTTTAGAAAGGCAGAGGAACCAGAGATCAAATTGCCAGCATCTGCTGGATCATTAAAAAGGCAAGAGAGTTCAGAAAAAAAAAAACATCTATTTCTGCTTTATTGATTATGCCAAAGCCTTTGACTGTGTGGATCACAATAAACTATGGAAAATTCTGAAACATATGGGAGTACCAGACCACCTGACCTGCCTCTTGAGAAATTTGGATGCAGGTCAGGAAACAACATTAGAACTGGACATGGAACAACAGACTGATTCCAAATAGGAAAAGGAGTATGTCAAGGCTGTATATTGTCACCCTGCTTATTTAACTTATATGTAGAGTACATCATGAGAAAGGCTGGGCTGGAAGAAGTCAAGCTGGAATCAAGATTGCCAGGAGAGATATCAATAACCTAAGATATGCAGATGACACCACTCTTATGGCAGAAAGTGAAGAAGAATTTAAGAGCCTGTTCATGAAAGTGAAAGAAGAGAGTGAAAAAGTTGGCTTAAAACTCAAATTCAGAAAACTAAGATCATGGCATCCAGTCCTATCACTTCATGGCAAATAGATGGGGAAACAGTGGAAACAGTGGCTGACTTTATTTTTTTGGGCACCAAAATCCCTACAAATGGTGACTGCAGCCAAGAAATTAAAAGATGCCTACTCCTTGGAAGGAATGTTATGACCAACCTAGATAATATATTAAAAAGTAGAGACATTATTTTGCCAACAAAGCTCCATCTAGTCAAGGCTGTGGTTTTCCCAGCAGTCATGTAGTCATGTAAGGATGTGAGAGTTGAACTATAAAGAAAGCTGAGTACCGAAGAACTGATGTTTTGAACTGTGGTGTTGGAGAAGACTCTTGAGAGTCTCTTGGACTGCAAGGAGATCAAACCAGTCCATCTGAAAGATCAGTCCTGAGTGTTCATTGGAAAGAATAATGCTGAGGCTGAAACTCCAGTACTTTGGCCACCTGAAGGGAAAAGCTGACTCATTTGAAAAGACCCTGATTCTGGGAAAGATTGAAGGCAGGAAGAGAAGGTATAACATAGGATCAGATGGTTGGATGGCATCACTAACTCAATGGACATGAGTTTGGGTAGACTCTGGGAGTTGGTGATGAACAGGGAGTCCTGGAGTGCTGTGGTTCTTGGGGTCACGAAGAGTCAGACATGACTGAGTGATGAACTCAACTGAACTGTGCTAAATCCACCATTCTTGACACATCTGACTCTGGTTCTGATGCTTGCTCAGTTTCTTCAAACTGTTTTCTTTACCATTCATTTTAGTTGAAAGGAGGCAAGCAAGGACAGAATTTATACCATAGCACTTTTTATTTCAGTTTTTTTTTTTCCCAGCATAATTTCTCATTCAGTTCAGTTCAGTTCAGTCGCTCAGTCACGTCCACCTCTTTGTGACCCCATGAATCACAGCACACCAGGCTTCCTTGTCTATCACCAATTCCCAGAGTTCAATTAGACTCAAGTCCATTGAGTCAGTAATGCCATCCAGCCATCTCATCCTTTGTCATCCCTTCTCCTCCTGCCCCCAATCCCTCTCAGCATCAGAGTCTTTTCCAAAGAGTCAACTCTTCGCATCAGGTGGCCAAAGTACTGGAGTTTCAGCTTTAGCAATATTCCTTCCAAAGAATTCCCAGGGTTGATCTCCTTCAGAATGGACTGGTTGGATCTGCATGCAGTCCAAGGGACTCTCAAGAGTCTACTCCAACACCACAGTTCAAAAGCATCAATTCTTCAGCACTCAGCTTTCTTCACAGTCCAACTCTCACATCCATACATGACCACTGGAAAAACCATAGCCTTGACTAGATGAACCTTAGTTGGCAAAGTCATGTCTCTGCTTTTGAATATGCTATCTAGTCTGATCATAACTTTCCTTCCAAGGAGTAAGCGTCTTTTAATTTCATGGCTGCAATCACCATCTGCAGTGATTTTGGGGCTCCAAATAATACAGTCTGACACTGTTTCTACTGTTTTCCCATCTATTTCCCATGAAGTGATGGGACCAGATGCCATGATCTTCATTTTCTGAATGTTGAGCTTTAAGCCAACTTTTTCACTCTCCTCTTTCACTCTCATCAAGAGGCTTTTTAGTTCTTCAGTTTCTGCCATAAGAGTGGTGTCATCTGCATATCTGAGGTTATTGTTATTTCTCCCAGCAATCTTGATTACAGCTTGTGCTTCTTCCAGCCCAGCATTTCTCATGATGTACTCTCCATATAATTAATAAGCAGGGTGACAATATACAGCTTTGATTTACTCCTTTTCCTATTTGGAATCAGTCTGTCATTCCATGTCCAGTTCTAACTGTTGCTTTCTGACTTGCATATAGGTTTCTCAAGAGGCAGGTCAAATGGTCTGGTATTCCCATCTCTTTCAGAATTTTCCACTATTTATTGTGATCCACACAGTCAAATGCTTTGGCATAATCAATAAAGCAGAAATTGATGTTTTTCTGGAACTCTCTTGCTTTTTCCATGATCCAGCAGATGTTGGCAATTTGATCTCTGGTTCCTCTGCCTTTTCTAAATCCAACTTGAACATCTAGAAGTTCATGGTTCATGTATTACTGAAGCCTAGCTTGGATAATTTTGAGCATTACTTTACTAGTGTGTGAGATGAGTGCAATTGTGCAGTTGTTTGAGCATTCTTTGGCATTGCCTTTCTTTGGGATTGGAATGAAATCTCATCTTTTCCAGTTTTGTGGCCACTGCTGAGTTTTCCAAATTTGCTGGCATATTGAGTGCAGCACTTTCACAGCATCATCTTTCAGGATTTGAAATAGCTCAACTGGAATTCTGTCACCTCCACTAGCTTTGCTACCCCATGCCCAAGGCCAGGGGTCACGGCCAAGAAGAGCTACCCCACGCCCAAGGCTAGGGGTGGCCAGGAGGAGCAACCCCATGTCCAAGGAGTGGTGGCTGTGTGGGCACAGGATGGCCTAGAGGAACTGTTCCACGTTCAAGGTCAGGAGGGAGGGCGGTGAGGTAATACCCCTCTCCAAGGTAAGGAGCAGTGGCTGCACTTTGCTGGAGCAGCCATGGATACCTCATGTCCAAGTTAAGAGAAACCCAAGTAAGACGATAAGTGTTGCTAGAGGGCATCAGAGGGCACACTTACTGAAACCATAATCACAGAAAACTAGTCAATCTAATCACACTAAGACCACAGTCTTGTTTAATTCAATGAAACTAAGCCATGCCCATGGGGCCACCCAAGACTGGTGGGTCATGGTGAAGAGGACTGACAGAATGTGGTCCACTGGAGAAGGGAATGACAAACCACTTCAGTATTCTTGCCTTGAGAACCCCATGAACAGTATGAAAAGGCAATGTGATAGGATACTTTCTCATTAGTCCATAAATAACATTAGTGCATATTATACTGCCTCCAGGATCTTACTGTATTATGGCATAAGAACCTTCACAATATTTTCTCTACCAGTATCAATTTTTCTCTAACATTTTCAATTCTCCTGTTTTTCCTTTAATTTCTGTGGAGCTTTATGTGTTAACACTGATCCTTTGATATCTCGACATTTGTTAGCTTCATTTTATTTCAAATTACTAACTTCAGCAAAATGGGATAAAGTTGTGCTGTGCTTCATCGCTCAGTCATGTCCAACTCTTTGCAGTTCCATAGGCTATAGCCCACCAGGTCCCTCTGTCCATGTAATTTTCCAAGCAAGAATACTGGAGCTGATTGCCATTTCCTACTCCAGGGGATCTTTCCAACTTAGGGATCAAATCCAGGTCTGTTGCATCTCCTGCATTGGCAGGCAGATTCTTTACCATAGCACCACTTGAGAAGCCCTGGTATGTATTAACTCTGACCCTTTTATAGAGCCACATTTGTTAATTTCATCATTTCAAATTCCTGATTTTTAATTTCAAATTTTTCATTATTTCAGTTTGTTAAAGTGGAGTGAGGTTAGATTGTTTAAACAATAGTGTAAAGTTAATTCGAGTCAGGCATAGTAATATTTAGGCAAATAAGGAAACCTCAAGTTGCTAGGAATAGATGTCTATTACTGTCAATGCCTCTTAAACGATGCTCCATTGTCCATCATACCAAGCTTTCTGTTCACTAAAATATAACAATGATGATTCTTAAAAAAAAAAAAAACAACAACTATTGTATATATTGCCTAAATTACTTATTTTTCACTTTTTGTTAAATCTTGACAGTTATTCCTTAGCAGTCAAGTCAAAAAATATTTATTACTTTTTTGTCTTCCTATCACAATTATTTGATGTCAAGTTGAATTTCCAACATTTGGAATATGTGTATTTTAGAAACGTAACTGATTCTCCACACCACTGTAAGTTTGATTAACATATTCACAAAGTTTGAATTAGACTGTTCACCAGGAATCAAAATCAAAATGTATTTTGATATTTCAGACACTTTGAGAGGTACTTGCATCTTCAAATTTAGTTAAAGTATTTAGCCTGTGGTTACTTACCCTATTTTAATAAACTACTGGGTATTATTTTGCAAACAGATCACAGAGTTAGCATTTTTCACTTATGATGTATGTGAAATTTGACTCTCAAGTTTCCTTTGTTTCAAGGACACTCCATGAACACCTTGAAGATATAGGCAATTTAAAATGAAGCTCTTCCCATAAAAAGAGAAGCCCTGAATGGACAAATCTCAATGTCATTTCAGAGTTACCAGCAATGAAAGGGGATATATTGAAGGTCTTTCCCTGTCTTTCAGTAGTGAAGAGAGCTGTAGGTTGGTTTACACCCTGACTGCTTCATTTACAATTCAATTAGGATGAATGTCACTGGAGGCAAATACTGTGAACAGCATTTCTAGATTCTTTTATAAAGATGCCTACCAGATAATGCAGGTTCAGTTTCAGGAGTTAAGTTCCTATGGAATTATAGGTAGGCTAGGGAGAATTATAATCCTTCCAAATCATTAAAATGCATGCATGAAGTACATCAAGCCAGCTTATTCATCACTCTTGAAACACTGACAAAATGCTTAAGGGTCCACTTCTTTACTAAGGTGAAACCAAAAAAGTCACTGTTCTTAAGGTTCGGGGTAATATTGTGCCTTGGTAGGTCAATTTTTAACTGCCAGTGCTTATTATCTGTAGACAAAAGCATGCATTAGTTACTGCACTTATGCAGCATGGTGTTTTGTATGTAAACATGAAGTTACATCAGGGAGAGAAAACACACTGCTAAGATATTAAAGCTATTAGATAGCATGCTCTTAATATTACTTTTATAAATATCATTATTCTGAAGATTGTATCTCTCCCTGAAAATTCTATTCATACTTAAGATTACCAATTCTGAGATAGTCACACTTGCAAGATAACGGCTATTGTTTGAAATTTATATATCCAATTTATTATTTATTGAATAATATATCTATTACTAATACATCTATATTGTACTAATGTTAGCTTATTATAGCATATACTGGTATAACATGTAGTAGATAATGTAAAATCATTTGGTGGCACAGTTTTGATAGATCAGAATTTCTCTGAACTTCCATTGGCCTTTATTCTGACATTACAAATCATAATTAGTGGAACTTCACTGATTTTTCTGAAATAAATGGTGAATGTTCTGAAAGTTAGACTTTTAACAACTATTTCAAAATATTTTTTGTATGTTAAATGTATACCAGAAATAATTGAAAAATTAAACAGTATCAAATTATTTTATTTAAAAACTTCCATTTTTCAAATTGGAAATGAAGATGGAGTGATTCCAGCAACTCCAGATCTTTCTAATATCATTCCTCACCAAAGCTCAGATCACCTTTAAATGAAATGCTTATAAAAAACACTAAAGTGCTCTTAGTAATTTTCAAGCAGTATGTACAACATTGCCCAGAATTTGAACTCTTCCAGATTTCATTTCCAATAAATTTAAACTGCTTTGTATAGTGAAGTGTAATTTAAAATTATTGAAGTGCTCCCAGAGTAAAGTACCCATAAAAATGTAAAGCCTTTCAGTGATTTTAATCACTATGCACACTTTAGAATCATTTCAACACATAAAATGCTTTGATTTTTAGTTTCCATTGCTTTAATTGAAAGTATGAAAAATGCCAAACCAAAATAGCATTTATAATCAATGAAAATTGTAAGTAACCTGAATTTCAAAATTCACATAAAGAGTTGAATATGGAAAATATAGCTATTATTGATAGGGGGAAAATTAGCAACCTTTATAACAATTATCTATAGTACTAATTTAAATACCCTTGTCAGACAAGATTGAATTAACTATTATAGTATGTTTCTATAATGAACCAATAGTTTACTTTTCCTATTTTACACATTCCATGTGCATGTGGAAAATTGATAGTGACTGCTTATAAATACCCAAAAGTGTTGCTGTTAAGATTTGAAAGCAATCTGAATTGATTTAAGATTGTAAAAAAATGTTATTCAATTACATTTAAAAATCTTCAAAGAATGACCCATAAAGCTATTTAAAAATGTTGGATACCAGAAAACTCCTATTTTGATCCTAACACAGGTAATATTTTATCGTTTTAGCTAAAAAATTAGAATATTGCATATATGAAGAAGTAGAATTGATATGACTGATAGTACATACAAAAAAATTGGAATATTGCATATATGATGAAATAGAATTCATAGAATTGATAGTACAAACAATTAAGAGTAATAACATTTTGATGTTAAAGGAGGCAAATAAATAATATGCCTCTGTATGCCCAAGTTCTGAACTAAATGAGAAACTGGATCAGAAAAAGGTAGAGGTGAAATTAAATGTGCACCTTATTAGTGATTTTCTGTAGGCAAGGGGGGTTTATAATACTAGATCTGAGAATTAAATAGAGTTATAAATGCATTTAAGGGGAAGTTAAAATCAATTATTCCTCAGGAACTGGTGATTTCCCAATGAGTCTGAGGAAAAATCAGTATATATGGTCTTTCAGGACTTTCTAGCTTTAGTAAAAGGAGAAAAAAGATTTGTATTTTTTGTGAAGAATTCTTTTCCAACTAATCAATGAATTAAAATGAACCAACACATTTTCTGGACAGAATAAAGTTAAGAGTGGATAGATGATGAAATGTTATACTACTAAGGAAACATCAGTAATGGGATATGAGCATTCACCCTTACTATGAGAGAATATATCAATGTAAAGCAACCTATAAATATGAATTTATCTCTATAAAAATAATAAGTCAATGTAAATTATTGTAAATAATGTAAATAAATGCCAGGAAGTCCAATGTAATATTTAAAGGTGAAATAAATTTATATATAATATACTTCCATTATCATTAATTATGGCAAAAGGCAAATTATATAAAATAAAATAAAATATAAAAATTTGGAAAGTCTGATAAAGATAATTTAGGTGGCAAAATTTTATCTTGGGAAAAGAAAATAAATCAAATTATTGACTAAAATATCAAAAAATTTAAAACTATAGTAAATCCACTAAATATTATTATCTATACAAAATTCAGTCTTTTCTTATACCAGCAACGTGTTTAGAGAATACATGGTAAAAGCCATCTGTTTATAAATTGTGACAAATATAAAAAAAAAATTTTTCTTTTAAAAGGGGTCTATTGAACTGTGGTGTTGGAGAAGACTCTTGAGAGTCCTTTGGACTGCAAGGAGATCCAACCAGTCCATTCTGAGGGAGATCAACCCTGGGATTTCTTTGGAAGGAATGATGCTAAAACTGAAGCTCCAGTACTTTGGCCACCTCATGCGAAGAGTTGACTCATTGGAAAAGACTCTGATGCTGAGAGGGGTTGAGGGCAGGAGGAGAAGGGGACGACAGAGGATGAGATGGCTGGATGGCATCACTGACTCGATGGACATGAGTCTGAGTGAACTCCGGGAGTTGGTGATGGACAAAGAGGCCTGGCGTGCTGCCATTTGTGGGGTCGCAAAGAGTCGGACTTGACTGAGTGATTGAACTGAACTGAACTGAATTGATTAGTTGAGACTAAAGTGTGATCAGTCAAGTCTGACTCTTTGCAACCCAATGGACTGTAGCGAGCCAGGATCCTCTATCCATGAGATATCCTGGCAAGAAGCCTGGAGTGGGTTGCCATTTCCTACTCCAGGGACTCTTTCTGACCTAGGGATCGATCCCGAGTCTCTTGCAGCTCCTGCATTGATAGGTGGATTCTTTACCAATGTGGATACCATTAGATAAACATGTACCTGAATCAAGCCTAAATAGCTTTGTTTTTTATGTATATATTTATGTAAATATAGAATATGTCAAACCTGTATCTAAATAAAATCTGTATCTGTCTTTTTCATATGAAATCTAAGTAAACTGAACCTGTCAGTTTTAAAATAGCTAACTTTTTATTGTGTGAAATTCTGATTACATGAAGTATCAGGAAGGGGATGTAACAACTTTATTTGAAATTCCCATTAATCTTATTAAAGGATACCATTAGATAAACATGTACCTGAATCAAGCCTAAATAGCTTTGTTTTTTATGTATATATTTATGTAAATATAGAATATGTCAAACCTGTATCTAAATAAAATCTGTATCTGTCTTTTTCATATGAAATCTAAGTAAACTGAACCTGTCAATTTTAAAATAGCTAACTTTTTATTGTGTGAAATTCTGATTACATGAAGTATCAGGAAGGGGATGTAACAACTTTATTTGAAATTCCCATTAATCTTATTAATGAAGACAAAGTTTCTCCCTGAAATTCTGGTTGCTCTTTAGCAGTGAAAGCCCTCTGTATTTCAGGCATCATTCTAATTTCAACTATAAATTCTACAATTTAAAAAACAATGAACTAAAAACAAAACTATCAAAGAATGTTGGAATGTAAGCAAATTTGTCTTATTTTAAAGAGTGGTCAGAATTTGGAGAAGTAACTGTCATAATCATGATGTATTACTATTTTTATTTCCTGTCCTATTTCTTCCTGACTCATGGAGTAGTGGAGTATAGATAGCTATCACTCAGCATAGAAACTCTGCTGACCAAAAGTACTAGCAAAGACACTTGATGAACCATAGTAGAAAATGAGATTCCAGATCGAGCTGGGAAGAAGATTCTCTGATTCTGTCTATGAACTGGCACAAATCTTAACATAATCCCTGAAACATATATTTTCATGACACAGTTAAACAAACATAAAACACTTAGAGAAAGTTAACTTAGATTTGAACTACTATCTGTAAAAGCAAGATAGAACTTTAGTAATTGGTTGAACCTAGCTAGGCTGATTGCTGAAACAAATACATCAACATTCTCTAGATGACTATAAAGAATATGTGTGTATACAACATGACATTAAATAGAATATATCACAGATATGACTTGACATTAAAAGAATTAGAAAAACATGACTGATTCTCTAGGGAAAATATTATTATGAGCTATTAACACTGTGAAGACCCAGAGAATGGAATCATCGAAGACTTTAATGCAGGTATTTAACTTGCTTCATGATGTAAAGGAAAACATACTTGAGTTGAAAGAAAAAAAAAAAACACTGAGATAAAGAAATGGTACAAAAGAACTGGATAAAAGTAAAAAATACAGTATCTGAAATTAAAAATTCCACTAATTAACATAATAACCATAGGGAGATGACAGTGGAAAGAAACCCTGAACCTGAAGATAGATCAATAGAAATTATTCACACACAAAAAAATAAGAATAAAGTGATATTTTCCAGAAGAAAAATAGTGTCTCAGAAACCTGTGGGACAGTATTAAA
Organism: Aepyceros melampus; assembly: GCA_006408695.1. Lineage (NCBI taxonomy): Eukaryota > Metazoa > Chordata > Mammalia > Artiodactyla > Bovidae > Aepyceros > Aepyceros melampus. The sequence goes on from SJXQ01002295.1 coordinate 230,425, forward strand.
AAGTTTTACATATGTGTAATCTGAGTACCAGATGGGAAAAGCAGGACATATTTTTAAAAATAATGTATAAAAATATCGAAATGCAGTGAACGGCATACATTTATAATTTTAAACATCTCAGAAAATTTCAAGTGGATAAGTACCAAGACAACCATATTAATATTCATAAAATCAGAATGCTGAAAGCAAATAAAAATCTTTAAAACAAGTAGATAAAAATTCATTTTGATGTATGGCAAAACCAATAACATATTGTAAAGTAAAATAAAGAGAAAAAAAAAAGAAAATTATATATAAAGGCTATTTGAATGGTGACTCAGAAGCCATAAGACTAGAAGATGGTGAAGTATCATCTTCAAAGTTTGGATGAAGAAGGAAAAATAAAAAGAGAACAAACTCACTTTGAGAGATAGTATATGTCAAACAACGAGTTAGCATATGCAACTTAGAGTGGATATACTAAGTTCAGGAAAAAGAGACTTCAGAAAAAAGTATTACCAGAGATAAAAAAATATTATTTCATAGTGATAAAAGGGAAAATTCATCAGAAAAGCAAAAGTGATCAATTATGACCAACCTAAATAGCATATTGAAAAGCAGAGACATTACTTTGCCAACAAAGGTCCATTTAGTCAAGGCTATGGTTTTTCCAGTGGTCATGTATGGATGTGAGAGTTGGACTGTGAAGAAGGCTTAGCGCCAAAGAATTGATGTTTTTGAACTGTGGTGTTGGAGAAGACTCTGAGAGTCCCTTGGACTGCAAGTAGATCCAACCAGTCCATTCTAAAGGAGATCAACCCTGGGTGTTCTTTGGAAGGAATATTGCTAAAGCTGAAACTCCAGTACTTTGGCCACCTGATGCTAAGAGTTGACTCATTGGAAAAGACTCTGATGTTGGAAGGGATTGGGGACAGGAGGAAAAGGGGACGATAGAGGATGAGATGGCTGGATGGCATCACTGACTCGATGGACGTGAGTTTGAATGAATTTGGAGAGATGGTGATGGACAGGGAGGCCTGGCATACTGCAATTCATGGGGTCGCAAAGAGTTGGACACGAGCAACTGAACTGACTGATGTACCAAATAATGAATGCTAATAACTGATGCTGAAGCTGAAGCTCCAATACTTCAGCCACCTGATGTGAAGAACTGAATCATTGGAAAAGACCCTGATTTGGGGAAAGGTTGAGAGAAGGAAGAGAAGGGGATGACAGAGGATGAGATGGTAGGATGGCATCACCGACTTGACGGAGATGAGTTTGAGCAGGCTCCAGGAGTTGGCAATGGAGAGGGAAGGCTGGCGTGCTGCAGTCTGTGGGGTCACAAAGAGTCGGACATGACTGAGTGACTGAACTGAATAACAAAGTCAATAATAAAAACAATAAATAAATAAAATACATATATCTGAACAATCCCTTGTTTTAATTTATATTTTTAGAACAATGCCTCTGAAGACTACAGAATACACATTCTTTTCAAGTGCATATGTATCTTTACCAAGATAGACAATTCACTGAACCAAAAATCTAGTATTGATGAATTTAAAGGGATTTAAAGTATATGCTCTAACCACTGCTGCTGCTGCTAAGTTGCTTCAGTTGTGTCTGACTCTGTGTGACCCCATAGATGGCAGGCCACAAGGCTCCCTTGTCCCTGGGATTCTCCAGGCAAGAACGCTGGAGTAGGTTGCCATTTCCTTCTCCACAAAGAAATATAACTAGAAGTCAGTAATTTAGGAAAGCCCCAAATATCTGGAAATTAAGGAAGTTACTTATAAATTATCTCTTATTTAAGGAGGAAATTTCTAAATGCAAACTCCATGAAATTAGAGTTTGGTTTACACATTGCTTTGTCTCCAGCAAGGACAAAAATGTCCAGCATATAGTAAGCATGCAACAGTTATTTCCATAAGAAATGCCAAAGAGGAGAGGGACGAAAAATGATTAAGTGATAAGTCACCTTTTTTTGAGAAATAAATGCAGAACGGGTTGTCATAAAGGATGCAACAAAGTATGGCATGCATTAGGATCTCAATAGTCATTGGTCTCTCCCAGAGGATAGAGACAGTCTTAATGGTTAAGAATATATTTGTGAGTGAATAACCTGGTGTCCAGCTGTTAGGACTTGGTTCTTTCACTGTTGAGAGTCCAAGTTTCAATCCCTGGTCTGGTTAGAGGACTAAGATCCTCTAAGCCACACAGCATAGGCAAAAATATATCAGTTCAGCTCAGTCGCTGAGTCATGTCTGACTCTTTGCAACCCCATGAATCGCAGCACTCCAGGCATCCTTGTCCATCACCAATTCCCGGAGTTCACCCAAACTCATGTCCATTGAGTCAGTGATGCCATCCAGCCATCTCATCCTTGGTCGTCCCCTTCTCCTCCTGCCCTCAATCCCTCCAAGCATCAGAGTCTTTTCCAATGAGTCAACCCTTCTCATGAGGTGGTCAAAGTATTGAAGTTTCAGCCTCAGTATCAGTCCTTCCAAGAACTCCCACGACTGGTCTTCTTTAGGATGGACTGGTTGGATCTCCTTGCAGTCCAAGGGACTCTCAAGAGTCTTCTCCAACACCACAGTTCAAAAGCATCAATTCTCAACTCTCACATCCATACATGACCACTGGAAAAACCATAGCCTTGACTAGATGGACCTTTGTTGGCAAAGTAATATCTCTGCTTTTTATTTTTTTTAAATAATTTTTAGTTTGTTTTGCTTTACAATACTGTATTCGTTTTGCTGTACATCGACATGAATCAGCCACGAGAGTACATGAACTCCCAATCCCGACCCCCGCCCCTTCCCGCCCCATACCATCTCTCTGGATTATCCCCGTGCATCAGTCCCAAGCATCCTGCATCCCGCATGGAACCTAGACTGGCGATTTGTTTCACCTCTGCTTTTTAATATGCTATCTAGGTTGCTCATAACTTTCCTTCTAAGGAGTAAGCGTCTTTTAATTTCATGGCAGCAATCACCATCTTCAGTGATTTTGGAGCCCCAAAACATACACCTATGAAAGGCAGTACTTACAGTCTTGAAATTAAGCTCTGTTACTGACTGTACAAATCAATATTTTCTAAAATTTCTGAGTTGTTAGCTTCATAATATGAAAAACAATGAAAATAAAGCATAAAGACCGGCGATTCGTTTCACCTCTGCTTTTTAATATGCTATCTAGGTTGCTCATAACTTTCCTTCTAAGGAGTAAGCGTCTTTTAATTTCATGGCAGCAATCACCATCTTCAGTGATTTTGGAGCCCCAAAACATACACCTATGAAAGGCAGTACTTACAGTCTTGAAATTAAGCTCTGTTACTGACTGTACAAATCAATATTTTCTAAAATTTCTGAGTTGTTAGCTTCATAATATGAAAAACAATGAAAATAAAGCATAATATTTTATTTTTGAGGTGCTTAATCTAAATGATATGTGTTAAAAATGCTCAGTAAAGTGATTGGACAAAAGCAAAGAAATCAACAAATAATGTGACTGTAAGAAAAGCATTTTTATGCCAGAAAGGTTAGGTTTTTGATCCTTAACATCAAAATTTGTGAGAATGTGTAAATTTTATAACCTTACTTTGGCATCGCCTATATATTTAATTTCCTTAAAAGAAAAGTTAAAAAAAAAGTAATTATTTCCTTCCTATGGAGGAATTTAGAAATGATCCCTAGAGAAAGAATAATATATTATTCATATTATTATGATTTGTTGCAGTAACAAAGGTTCTAGAAAAAAGTAATCTAATTTAGAAAATGAATGCAATCTAAGGATATAATAACTTTTCATAGAATAATATTTTAACAATTATGAAATTTTATGCAGTGAACAAAGCATATACTTTTTTTCTTTAGGAATGGAAATGGTATTATTAAGAAATAAGTATATAGAGATCTGGACTTTGTTTTTGAAATAATTCAGGAGTCACAGATACAGAGAATAGAATGCTGGTTACCAGGGACGTGAAGTGGAGGATTTGTGGAGATGTTGTCTAAGGGTAAAAACTTGAAACTCTTAGATAAATAAGTTCTGGGGATCCAATGCATAGCATAGCAATTGTATTCATCAGTATGTTTTGTAAATTTCAAAGTTGCTAAGAGATTAGATCTTAATTGTTCTTATCACAAAAAAGAAGCTGTTATGTGACTTGATAGAGGTGTTAGCTAACACTGTGGTGATAATCACATTACAGTATCAGTTCAGTTCAGTCACTCAGTCCTGTCCGACTCTTTGTGACCCCATGAATCACAGCACGCCAGGCTTCCATGTCCATCACCAACTCCCGGAATCCACCCAAACCCATGTCCATCTAGTCGGTGATACCATCCAGCCATCTCATCCTCTGTCATCCCCTTTTCCTCCTGCCCCCAATCCTTCCCAGCATTAGTGTTTTTTCCAATAAGTCAACCCTTCGCATGAGGTGGCCAAAGTATTGGAGTTTCAGCTTCAACATCAGTCCTTCCAATGAACACCCAGGACTGGTCTCCTTTAGGATGGACAGGTTGGACCTCCTTGCAGTCCAAGGGACTCTCTACAGTCTTCTCCAACACCACAGTTCAAAAGCATCAATTCTTTGGTGCTCAGGTTTATTCACCATCCAACTCTCACATCCATACATGACCACTGAAAAAATGATAGCCTTGACTAGATGGACCTTTGTTGGCAAAGTAATGTCTCTGCTTTTGAATATGCTATCTAGGTTGGTCATAACTTTCTTTCCAAGGAGTAAGCATCTTTTAATTTCACAGCTGCAATCTCCATCTGCAGTGATTTTGGAGCTCCCCAGAATAAAGTCTGACACTGTTTCCCCATCTATTTGCCATGAAGTGATGGGACCAGATGCCATGAATTTCTGAATGTTGAGTTTTAAGCCAACGTTTTCACTTTCCTCCTTCACTTTCATCAAGAAGCTTTTTAGTTCCTCTTCACTTTCTGCCATAAGAGTAATGTCATCTGCATATCTGAGGTTATTGATATATAAATGTATAAAATCAGCAAGTTGTATACTTTAAATTTATACAATGTTACACAGCAATTATGTTTCATTTTAAAAGATGGAGAACGTGGGTATACCTGTGGCAGATTCATGTTGATGTAGGCAAAACCAATACAATATTGTAAAGTAAATAACCTCCAATTAAAATAAATAAATTTATATATATATATAAACATTTGGTTATTGGCTAAAATTCAATGAGCTATTTTCTTAGGTTTGTAGCATTTTTAATATAAGGTTATGGAGAAGGGGGCACCAGAGGAGGACATGGTTGGATGGCATCATCGACTCAATGGACATGAGTTTGAGCAAACTCCGGGAGATAGTGAAGGACAGAGAAGCTTGGTGTGTTGCAGTCCATGAGGTCGCAAAGAATCAGACATGACTGAGCAACTGAATAACAGTGATAAACAAGGTCTGATATCCAACCACAAAGAAGAAAATAATTTAACTTCTTATATCTCATTTTATGATATGATTCATCATCTAATGCTTAATTTTGAAGGGCCTAAAGTTCACTAGGGCTTCCCTTGTGGCTCATTGGCAAAGACTCCACCTGCAATCCAGGAGTCACGTGTTCTATCCATGGGTCTGGAAGATCCCCTCAAGAAGGAAATGGCAACCCACTCCAGCATTCTTGACCAGGTAATCCCAAGGACAGAGAAGCCTGACGAGCTATGGTGTATAGTCTATGGGTTGCAAAAAAGTCGTACACAACTTATCAGCTAAACAACAATGAAAGTTCACTAAGGTCATTCAGATATAAAGTTGTATATATGGTACACAACTTTTCAGGAAGCGTGAGGAGAAGACATGAGGATATTTTATGTAGATTAATCTGAAGTAGTAATATGAAGTCTGACACAGAATGCTTATTTTCAAGGAAAAAAGATTCACTTTCAAAAATACAACATAAATTAGAGGTTGCTTGTGTGCCCCGTAGACTGCAAAGAACAAAGTGGTTATTATCTAACTGCAGGCAGGTTCCATCTTTTCTTTCTCTTCTTTCTCTTCTTATTAAGCAGAATAAGAATATGTGAAAACAGAAGTGTAGACAGGGATAAACACTGTCTTATGCTTATTTGATTAATTTTAAAGTAGATATTTTGAAGGTACTTTAAAGTTGATATTTGTCCCCCTGATTCAGAATAGACTTCCAATGATGTCAGTGATATAAATCTACAAAATATTAATAAACTATAAAAAAACATGGCATAAAGATCCTTGAAATTGTGTTGTGATTTATTTAGTAAGGTATTAAACAGTTCCGTCCATCACTCTAAGAGACTATTGGAGAAAATAGAAAATATACTAACCTGAAATCGTTTGTAAAGTATTGTGGGAGTGAAGTATATGTATAATTCAGTCTAGAAAAACCAACATCTTTTACTCAGATGCTAGTAGAAGGAAGTAAAGGGAGATTTTGGTCAAAGGAAGAGCATAGGTAAGCAATGAAACCGAAACAATTACTGAGCTAGGTAAAATGCACTTACACTTCAGGTACAGATGGGAAAGGGAGAACAAGGATTGACACTATAAAGCCATGAGATAAGAGAGTGCAAGATGAAAACAGGCTTTAGTGGATGCCCTGATAATTCCCCCCCTCCCACCGGCCGGGGGCAATAGAGAAGAGCTGAAAGAATTTTAAGAGGGGAAAGAATGTAATGATTTGTGTTTTGCAGAAAAGACAGTCAGTGAAACGGAGAATAGAGTGAAGTGGTAGTAAGACTTAAAATACAAAGATTAGGAAGATTAGCTGAATTTCATCAAGGATTATAAAAACTATGGAAAAATGGAAATTAATATTATCAATCTAGTCTATTATTTAGAAAAATAAATGTTTCTAATTCACCAATTGAAAGAACCAGAGAAATGGAGTTAAAAATGATTAATAATATGTATTCAGTACTATTCCTTGATTCAACATATAGCAACTTAAGGAAAAGGAAAAATTTGAGTAGTGCTGTAAGACTTCTTGCTTGTAGACTATGAGGATAGAAATAAGTAATATAAGAAATCACTGGAAACAGTTTTTGTGTATGTCATGAAGGAGAGTATCATTCAGAGCAAATTGTGTTTAAATACTTGTGATCCATGTATGAGAAAATATCTTTTTTTTAATTTTAATTAATTTTTATTTTTTTGTTGTTTTGCTTTACAAT
>SJXQ01002296.1:0-59439 GCA_006408695.1 Aepyceros melampus
TTCATGACCCAGATAATCATGATGATGTGTTGACTAATCTAGAGCCAGACATCTTGGAATGTGAAGTCAAGTGGGCCTTAGAAAGCATCACTACGAACAAAGCTAGTGGAGGTGATGGAATTCCCGTTGAGCTGTTTCAAATCATGAAAGATGATGCTGTGAAAGTGCTGCATTCAATTTGCCAGCAAATCTGGAAAACTCAGCAGTGGCCACAGAACTGGAAAAGGTCAGTTTTCATCCCAATTCCAAAGAAAGGCAATGCCAAAGAATGCTCCAACTACCGCACAATTGCACTCATCTCACATGCTAGTAAAGTAATGCTCAAAATTCTCCAAGCCAGACTTCAGCAATATGTGAACCGTGAACTCCCTGATGTTCAAGCTGGTTTTAGAAAAGGCAGAGGAACCAGAGATCAAATTGCCAACATCCTCTGGATCATGGAAAAAGCAAGAGAGTTCCAGAAAAACAGACACCAACAGGTACTTAAAACTTACAATAATCAAGGCAGAGTGATACTGTGACAAGGATAAACAAGTAAACAGAGAAGACCAGAGACTTCAGAAACAGGCCCACATATACACAAGCAGCTGACTTAGAACCATGTGCAGCTGTAATAAATGGAGAAAGTATGATCTTCAATAAACGATGCTAATTCAACTGGATATTCATATAAGGGGGGAGAAATGAACCTTCAACTCTAGCTCTCACCATAAATAAAAATCAGTTGAAAATAAATCTTAGATTTAAATGTGAAATTGGAAAAGCAGACAAAGGATACAAACAAATAAATAACAAAAAACACAATATCAAATGATTCCACACATATGAAAAGACATTCAGTTCAGTTCAGTTGCTCAGTCTTGTCCAACTCTTTGCGACCTCATGAATCACAGCACACCAGGCCTCCCTGTCCATCACCAACTCCCGGAGTCCACCCAAACCCATGTCCATCAAGTCGGTGATGCCATCTAACCATCTCATCCTCTGTTGTCCCCTTCTCTCCTGACCTCCATCTTTCCCAGCATCAGGGTCTTTTCAAATGAGTCAGTTCTTCGCATGAGGTGGCCAAAGTATTGGAGTTTCAGCTTCAACATCAGTCCTTCCAATGAACACCCAGGACTGATCTCCTTTAGGATGGACTAGCTGAATCTCCTTGCAGTCCAAGGGACTCTCAAGAGTCTTCTCCAACACCACAGTTCAAAAGCATCAATTCTTTGGTGCTCAGCCTTCTTTACGGTCCAATTCTCACATTCATACATGACTACTGGAAAAACCACAGCCTTGACACAGCCTTTGTTGGCAAAGTAATGTCTCTGCTTTTTAACATGCTATCTAGGTTGGTCATAACTTTCCTTCCAAGGAACAAGTGTCTTTTAATTGCATGGCTGCAATCACCATCTGCAGTGATTTTGGAGCCCAGAAAAATAAAGTCAGACACTGTGTCCACTGTTTCCCCATCTATTTGCCATAAAGTGATGGGACCGGATGCCATGATCTTAGTTTTCTGAATGTTGAGCTTTAAACCAACTTTTTCACTCTCCTCTTTCACTTTCATCAAGAGATTCATTCTCATGCAAATGAAAAGTGAAAAATATATTGATACATTTTTATATAATAGATTTATAAAGTTCAGAGATAATTCCTTTCATTAACTGGGATGTGAATCTATATTCTCAGATACTGCGGGTGGGAATTTAAATGGACATAGCATCTTCAGGCACCAATTTGGCACATAATTATCAAAAATACAAATATACATTCTCCTTGACCCAGCAATGCCATTTCAAAGAGTTCATCCTGCAGACAGACTCGTACATATTCAAAATACCAGAAGCAATGTTAATCACCATCAACATGGGACTAATTTATAAGCTATGATTCATTCATCTATGAAGTATGAGGTAGTTATAAAGAATAAAGAAACTCATTCGGAACAACTGCCAACGTATATTATAAAAAAACAATTCAAGGTATAAAACAGTGTGTATTGTATAGTATAGTATCATTTGGGGAAAAAAGTGTCAGGAGAGTGTGTTTGGCATGTTTGAGGAACAGCAAAGGGTGTATAGGTATTGGCAGCAGCTTGGGAAGGTATGAAGGGCTGGATTATAGCAAAATAAGACAAGTTAAGATCTGAAAGGATCTTGGACAGAGTGGATATTGGGGGTGAGAGAAAGAGAAAAGGCATCAGTGGATGTTTGCACATGATTATCCTCTCTACCATGTAGGTGTGGATGTGATATATAACTTTGAACTTGTAGTTTAGATGTCCAAGGTGTTTGAAGAGCTACCAGTAGGCTTACTGAAGAGGAAGGAGATTATATATTAAGTATGACATAAGCATGCTGTGAAATAAAATAAATATCTGAGTTGTGACTTTAAAATAATGAGGCAGTTTACGGGAAAATGTCTCATTACAATGTAAGCCAACTGCCATATAAAATATTCCTTTTTGGTTAGGAAACTTTTAAAAATACAGGAATATTTTCTTATTAATAGAAATGAATCTCTGTAGTCATAAATACATAATCATTAGTTTGTATCTCATTTAAAGTTAAAGACTTCCTAGCTGAAACCTACTGTACAATCTCTCTATATATATTAATGGTAATCAAAATCTACATATAAAACTATTCAGATAGGCTACAGTAACCCAGATGTCTACCAACTGATAAATGGATCCAAAAAGTGTGGATATCCATACAATGAAATATTATTCACCAATAAGAAAAGCTAAAACATGGATGAACCTTGAAAACACGTTAAATGAAGGAAGCCAGTCACAAAGGACCACATACTCTACGATTCTGTTTATATGAAATGTCCAGAAGAGGCAAATCTATAGAGACAGAAAGTGGTTTAGTGGTTGCCTAGGAAGTGGAAGCAGATTAGGGGGTGATGTCTAAGAGGTACAAATTTTCTTTGGGGGGCTAATGAAATGTTCTAAAATTGCGGTAATGAAGGCATAGCTATGAATACACTAAAAAACCACTGAATTACACATCTTTAAACAAGTGAATTTCATGGCATATGAATTATGTCTCAAATATTTTAAAAACTATTTAGAAAAACTTAAGTTTCTGTGAAAGAAAAAAGAGGTTAAAATTGAAAACAGACTGAAAATATCTGGAGAGCAGAGATTGTCATACTTTTCATAAAACTTGTATCAGAAGCTTATACAGTAGGTACTCGATAAACATTTTTATGAATTTGATAGAAAATAACCAAAAGATATTAGAATATATAGTACAAGCAAGAACAACAGTTTTACACTTGATTTATTATTCACAACTATATTTTATCTAAGCAATAAATATTATCCGTGTTCTGAAAGAATTCAAAAGTCCTCTGGAATATATGCCAAGTCTCTTTAGCACCAGATTTTAACCCTCTCAAATATGTTTTGCTAAACTAAGCTTAGTTTCAATTCAGAGCCCTACATAAATCTTCAAAAGGCAGAAAACAGGTCAGAAGCAAATCAGATGGGAATCAGCATTTACTATGAATAATACAAATGTACAGCTTACAAGGAGAGAACCAAAAAATATATATTATTTCACCTTCTAACATATTGAATCTTATACTCAGCAAAGGGGTTTTAGGGACTTTTCTGTTCTATGTGATGTTTTAAATCAATGGGAAGCTGGCCATTCAGCTACTGAATTAAGATATGTTGCAAAGGAACTTCAAAAACTTATAGAGAATAATCATTTCAATATACTGAAAATGCTGTGGTGTGAATTTCTAATTTTAATTATAAACTCTATACTTCACCTCTCCAGCAAAAATCAAACCCCAAAAGATAACTAACTCTGAATATATTGAAGCTTTCATAGAGAAAAGACAGCACCTAGGAAACTGTCTCTTGGCAACTGAAATTAAAAGGAAATATTACTTCTTCTTAAACTATTAAATCTTTTCTAACAGTAGAAGTTGAAGAATGACAGAGAAAACATTTGAATGAGCACCTGAGACTGACTTCCAAAAACATAGCCAAAGGATATTTACTCAGAAAGGGACAAATGGAGTTGAAGAAACAAAAACAGATTAACTCATAAAATGAATTTAAGACTGTTCCAGCAAAAGTAGAGATTTAAGTTACAATGAGATGATTACACATAACAGACCACAAAACACTACTATGCAGATTCTCAAATTGTTCTGCTATTAACAACACATTTGAGGATGACGGTTACAAGGAATAATGCAGCGCCTGCAACTTCAGAGCTTCGATGAAACTAATTATTTAGCAGGCTGTTTATTTTTACTGAATCCAAAAGCATTCCATAAACAGTAATGTCTCTAGAAGAACAATGCCATCATGATTAGGGCATTTTATGTATATATACATATAAAGTATATATACACATATATTTCATATATTCATGTATGTACATGAAAAGACTTCAATCCTAAAGGAAATCAACCCTGAATATTTATTGGAAGGACTGGTGCTGAAGCTGAAGCTTCAATACTTTGGCCACCTGATGTGAAGAACCAACTCATTGGAAAAGACCCTGATGATGGGAAAGATTGAAGGCAAAAGGAGAAGGGGACGACAGAGGATGAGATAGTTGGATGGCCTCACTGACTCAGTGGACATGAGTTTGAGCAAACTCCAGGAGATAGTCAAGGACAGGGAAGCCTGGCATGCTGCAGTTCATAGGGTTACAGAGTCAGATACGACTTAGCGACTGAACGACAACAAAAAAGAAAAATGAATGGTTAATAGACATAGGCGGAAAAGTTCAGTCCTCTCAGTAACTGAAGAAATGCAATTAAAAGGAGAATCTAAAAAATAAAAAGACATAAACATTTTGCCTTTATAACTTGCAATGGTTAAAAAATATATACACTCAGAATTAAGAACATTAAAAAACACTAAAAACTATACATACCCTTTAATGAAACAATTCAATTTCTAGGAATTTATCCTAAGGAAATTAATGTCAGGATTGTGCATATGTATTTATCTACATAAAGGTTCATTACAGCATTATTTATTTAACAAAAAATTGGAAACAATCAAAATTTCTAACTCTAGGGTACTGTAAATAAATTATGTCACAGCTATACTCTGCAGAATATGAGCCATCTGAAAGCATGTTATAGAAAAATACCTAATCATGTGAAAATATGTTCACATATTTTAAGGAAAAAGGCAGATAAGAAGTGTTAATTCCAATGAAAGAAAACAAATCCACATGCAGTTTTACTATGTGGTTTCTAAGGAACTGTCTCACCCTTTAATCATCTCTGAGTCAGCTATTTTGAAAATGGGTGGTTACTCCTTCTGCTGAACATCATCCGTGTCACGCTCAGGTCTATCTCCACCATGCTAAGCTCTTCTCTATATGGCAGAAACTGGAAGTGTGGAAACTATAATACTACAATTCTTACAATTCCTTCTTAGCCGGATTCCGGTTTAGATTTTGCCCATGAAAGGCACTCATGACATTTGGAGGCAAGAGTAAAGAAGAAACCTTTTACTATCTTCTAACAGAGTACACAGATACATGAGCAGATCCTACCTATGAGGCTTGCAGCATATGTCAAAGGAACAGAACTGCACCAATTCACACAGAGAGTAGCCAACATTTTGAAGGTACTTTGATGAAATATATGCCTGGACCTTTGGAATGGGCATGGAGTATAAGAATATTTGGTCCCATGTGAATGCTCAACAAAGGGCATTTACTGTTAGAGGAGGTTCTCAAAAATTAGATGGACAAAGTGACTGACTCATTTTGTGAATGTCAGCCAGTCTCCTACTCCAGCCACTCCTGCTCAGTAGGCCCAAAAGCTAAATCAGCAAAAGACATATGGAGATCTATATTAATATCAGACAAAATAGGCTTTGGGCAAAAAGTATTACTCAGGAGAAACAAGTTCACTATATAAAAATAAAAGGCTCAATTCATCAGGAAGATGTAACAACTCCACATTTGTGTGCACCGTCTATGGGGTTGCACAGAGTCGGACATGACTAAAGCAACTTAGCTGCAGCAGCAGCAGCAACAACTTAGCTCAAGATCCATAAACAAAGCTTAAGGGAATAATATTAAGAGAAAATGGACAAATCTACCGTCACGGCTTAAAACATCTGTCATATTTTAAAGTACCTACCAGATATCAGTATCTGGTAGATCAAGCAGTCTAGAAATCAGTTAAGAGTTTAGAAGATATAAGCAATACATTTAACAAGCCTGAGCTAATCAACGTACATAGCACACTGCATCAACAATTAGTAAACAAAAAGTGCTACTCAAACTTACAAGGAATATTTCTAAAAATTAAACATGTAGTAGGACAAAAAACAAGTTTCAACAAAGTTCACAACCAGCTATTCTATGACTCCAAAATGCCCAATACTGCAGCCACTAATCACATATGACTGTTTAAATTAAATTAATTAAAATTAAATAAAAACAAAGTGTGTGGTTCTTATTCTCACTGGCCATACTTCAAATGCTCAAAAGACAAACATGGCTAGAAGTTACCACATTGGATAGTACAGATACTATCTTTTGGGCTGGCCAAAAGATCTGTTTGGTTTTCTTCTGTAAGACAGCTCTAGTAGCACTTGTCTTTAACTTCATTCAAGACAATTTTGTTAGACTGTATTATGATAGTAGTCATGTAAGTGTCCATTAAAAAAAAAATCAAAATTGATGAATTTTTGTGTAGCCATTTTAATACTGAAGATGGAAGAAAAAAGCAGTTTTTTCAGCATATCATGCTTTATTGTTACAAGAAAGGTAAAAACAACACTGAAATGCAAAAAAAGATTTGTGCAATATATGGAGAAGGTGCTGTGACTGATCAAATATGTTTTTGTGCTGGAGATTTCTCTTCAGATGGGCATCAACAATTTGACAACAAATGAATCAAGATATAAATTGAGAACAATCATTATACCACTTGGGAGATAGCTGACACACTCAAAATACCCAAATCAAGTGCTGAAAATCATTTGCACCAGTTTGGTTAAGTTATGTTACTCACTTTGATGTTTGGGTTCCACATGAGTTAAGCAAAAATCTTCTTGACCATATTGCCTCCTGTAAAATTCTCTACTAAAATATAATGAAAAGTTCTGTTTTTAAACTGTGACATGCAATGAAAAGTGGATCTGAACAATCATGTGGAATGGAAGAGATTGTGGGGCAAGTGAAATGAACTACCACCAACCACAGAACAGGCCAGTCTTCATCCAAGGTGATGTTGTGTATATGGTGGAATTGGAAGGGAGTCCTCTATTACGAGCTCTTTATTGTTGTTGTTCAGTTGCCAAGTCATGTCTGACTCTCTGTGATTCCATTGACTGCAGTATGCCAAGCTTCCCTGTCCCTCACTGTCTCCTAGAGTTTACCCAAGTTCATGTCCATTGCATCAGTGATGCCATCCAACCATCTCACCCTCTGTCACCCTCTTCTCCTTCTGCCTTCAATCTTTCCCAGCAACCAGGTCTTTTCCAATGAGTCAACTGTTCACATCAGGTGGCCAAAGTACTGGAGCTTCAGCTCCAGTCCTTCCAATGAGTATTCAGGATTGATTTCCTTTAAGACTGACTGGTGTGATCTCATTGCTGTCCAAGACAAGAGTCTTCTTCAGCACCACAGTTTGAAAGCATCAATGCTTTGGCACTCTGCCTTCTTTATGGTCCAGCTCTCCCAACCATACATGACTACAGGAAAGACCATAGTCTTGACTATACAGACCTTTTGGAAAACCAAAAGATTAATTCCAACAAGGGCTGCTCTCATTTACACCTGATGAAAGCAGCACTTGAAGAAAAGTATCTGGAATTAGTCAACAGAAAACACATAATCTTCCATCAGGACAATGTAAGATCACATATTTCTTTGATGACCAGGCAAAAACTGTTCCAGCTTGGCTGGGAAGTTCTGATTCATCTACCATATTCATCAGACATTGCACCTGTGGATGTCCATTTATTTCGGTCTTTACAAAATTCTCTTTCTGGAAAAAAGTTCAATTTCCCGGAAGACCATAAAAACCACCAGATTGGCTCTTTGCTCAAAAAATGTTTTAGGAAGAGAGAATTATGAAGCTGCCTGAAAAATGACAGAAGGCAGTGGAACAAAATTTCAATAAAGTTTTTGGTGAAAATGAAAAATTTGTCTTTTATTTTACTTTAAACTGAAGAAACTTTTGAGCCAACCCAACAGAATGTTTCTATCACCATAGAAAGTGGTGCTACTGTACAACATATACTCTGACTAGAATAAAATTGTTTGAAATTAATAACAAAAATGTGCTTTCTATATATTCATAGGTAAAGAAAGAAATCACTGTGAACATTTAAAATACTTCAAACTGATTGAAAATGAATCTACTGTATCTCAGTATAGTAGGATACAGCAAAATTTATATTTAGCATAAATCTATAGCCCTAAATGCATACATTAGAAAAAGAAGACAAGCTCAAAATAAATGAACTTAGTATCCAACTTGTTAAGCTAAAGAGAGAATACAGAATGAAATCAAAGAAAGTACAAGAAGGAATTGAGAGAGATACACAAAAGCTAGGTAAATATAAAAAGAAAAAAGGAGAAATTAACAACAAAAAATACAATGAGGAAAATAACAGATTAAAATTAAGCAGGGAAAATAACAGAGAATTAAAAACAATCTCATGCAAGTTGCCAAAATGGACAAATTCCAAGAAAAATGTAGATTATTAAATCTGACTCAAGAACAAACATAAAGTATTATTTGTTCTATAACCAATATAGAAGTTGAATCAATAGTTCAAAATCTTACTACAAAGAAGAGAGCAGGTCCAGATGGCTTAATAGACTAGTTTTCCTAAACTGGATCATTCTAATCTCATACAGGCTTTCCTGGTGGCTTAGTCTGTAAAGAATCTGCCTGCAATACAGGAGACCAGGGTTGAATCAGGAAGATCCTATGGAGAAGGAAATGGTAATCAACTCCACTATTCTTGCCGGAGAAATCCCATGGACAAGAGGAACCTTGCAGGCTACAGTCCATGGGGTTGCAAGAGTTGGACACAACTTAGTGACTAAACTACCACCCTAAACCACCAATCTCATATAAATGCTTCCAGAGAATCAAAAAGAAAAGGGAAAAATTCCCCCCTCTCATTTTATAAAGTTACTATAACCTTGATACCAAAGCAGACAAGAAAAAATAAAAAAAGAAAATTAGTTGTAAACATGTTTGGAAATAACATTAAAAGATTAGCAAATCCAGCAATGTATTTAAAAAGGTAACACAATATGCCTAGCTTGGGTTTATTCCAGGAATGCAAGATCAGTTCAACAAAGAAGACATTTCAATATAATTAAACATATTAAAAAATTAAAGCATAAAAGTCATGATTATCTCAATAATTACAGAAAAGTAGTGATTATAATTTAATATCCAGTGATGATTTCTTAAAAATATTCCATAAGAATAAAGGAGAACATTCTTAATCTCATTAAGAGAAAAAAATACGTAAAAGACAAAGATTAAAAAGGAATGAATGATGAAATAACAACTGCAAATGATAGGTTTTTTACGTACAAAATCCTAAAAAATCAAAAGGCAATTTAGTTGAACTAATATGAAAGTTTAGCAAGATTACTAGATATAAGACAAATATGTAATGATTGATTGCATCTTATATACTATTAATAGCCATATATATACACACACAAACACACACAACTGATACTTGAACAACACAGGTTTGAACTGTGCAGGTCTACTTTTACACAGGTTTTTTTCAATGAGTACACAGTTGGCTCTCCATACTGGGACGTTCTGCATCCATGGATTCAACCAACTAAGAATCATGTGCTATCTTTACAATTCAAGGTTGGCTGACTGTGTCTAAGCAGAACGCACAAATATGAAAGGCAGACTATGGGACTTGAGCATCTGTGGATTTTGGCTTCTGCAGACGCTCCTGGAACCAATCCCGCACAGATACTGAGTGATGATTATAGTGGGAAAAATTCATAATGATAAAAAATAAAAGAATTATAATAACAAATGACAAGCAAGCCCTTCAAGTAAAGTTTTAAAACTACTGTAATACATCAAGAAACAAAAGTTAAATAAATAAAGAAATATGCCATGGATGGGAATATATAATATAGCAAAAAATCTTGATTCTATCAAATCAATCTACAAACTGCATGCAATTTTAATGTAAAAAATTCCATGGGGCTTTCCAAAAAACTTGAACACCAAAAGCTAAAAATAAAGAACAAAAAATTATATCAGGCATATAGAAACCAAATAGCAATATGACAGAAGTAAATCCCTCCTTCTCATTTCAGTTCAGTTCAGTCACTCAGTCGTATTCGACTCTTTGCAACCCCATGAACCTCAGCACACCAGGCCTCCCTGTCCATCACCAACTTCCGGAATTTACCCAAACTCATGTCCATCGAGTCAGTGATGCCATCTAACCATCTCGTCCTCTATCATCCCCTTCTCCTCCTGCCCTCAATCTTTCCCAACATCAGGGTCTTTTCAAATGAGTCAGCTCTTCGCATGAGGTAGCCAAAGTATTGGAGTTTCAGCTTTAACATCAGTCCTTGCAATGAATACCCAGGATTGATCTCCTTTAGGATGGACTGGTTGGATCTCCTTGCAGTCCAAGGGACTCTCAAGAGTCTTCTCCAACACCACAGTTCAAAGCAACAATTCTTCGGAGCTCAGCCTTCTTCACAGTCCAACTCTCACATCCATACATGACCACAGGAAAAACCATAGCCTTGATTAGACGGACCTTTGTTGACAAAGTAATGTCTCTGATTTTTAATATGCTCTCTAGGTTAGTCATAACTTTCCTTCCAAGGAGTAAGCGTCTTTTAATTTCATGGCTGCAATCACCATCTGCAGTAATTTTGAGCTCCAAAAATAAAGTCAGCCACTGTTTCCACTGTTTCTCCATCTATTTCCCATGAAGTGATGGGACCGGATGTCATGATCTTCGTTTTCTGAATGTTGAGCTTTAGGCCAACTTTTTCACTCTCCTCTTACGCTTTCATCAAGAGGCTCTTTAGTTCTTCTTCACTTTCCGACATAAGGGTAGTGTCATCTGCATATCTGAGGTTATTGGTATTTCTCCCGGCAATCTTGATTCTAGCTTGTGCTTTATCCAGCCCAGCATTTCTCATGATGTACTCTGCATATACGTTAAATAAGCAGAATGACAATATACAGCCTTGATGTACTCTTTTTCTATTTGGAACCAGTTTGTTGTTCCATATCCAGTTCTGTCACTTCCTGACCTGCATACAGGTTTCTCAGAAGGCAGGTCAGGTGGTCTGGTATTCCCATCTCTTTCAGAATTTTCCACAGTTTATTGTGATCAACACAGTCAAAGGCTTTGGCATAGTCAATAAAGCAGAAATAGATGTTTTTCTGGAACTCTCTTGCTTTTTCGATGATCTAGCGGATGTTGGCAATTTGATCTCTGGTTCCTCTGCCTTTTCTAAAACCAGCTTGAACATTTGGAAGTTCACGGTTCACGTATTACTGACTCCAAGCCTGACTTGGAGAATTTTGAGCATGACTTTACTAGCATGTGAGATGAGTGCAATTGTGTGGTAGTTTGAGCATTCTTTGGCATTGCCTTTCTTTGAGATTGGAATGAAAACTGACCTTTTCCAGTTCTGTGGCCACTGATGAGTTTTCCAAATTTGCTGACATATTGAATGCAGCACTTTCACAGCATCATCTTTTAGGATTTGAAATAGCTCAACTGGAATTCCACCACCTCCACTAGCTTTGTTTGTAGTGATACTTCCTAAGGCCCACTTGACTTCACATTCCAGGATGTCTGGCTCTAGGTGAGTGACCACACCATTGTAATTAATATCTGGGTCATAAAGATTTTTTTTGGATAGTTCTTCTGTGTATTCTTGCCACCTCTTCTTAATATCTTCTGCTTCTGTTAGGTTCATACCATTTCGGTCCTTTATTGAGCCCATCTTTGCATGAAATGTTCCCTTGGTTTCTCTAATTTTCTTGAAGAGATCTGTAGTCTTTCCTATTCTATTGTTTTCCTCTATTGCTTTGCATTGATCACCGAGGAAGGCTTTCTTATCTCTTCTTGCTAGTCTTTGGAATCTGCATTCAAATGGGTATATCTTTCCTTTTCTCCTTTGCTTTTCGCTTCTCTTCTTTTCACAGCTATTTGTAAGATCTCCTCAGACAGCCATTTTGCTTTTTTGCATTTCTCTCTCTTGGGCATGTCTTGATCCCTATCTCCTGTACAATGTCATGAACCTCCGTCCATAGTTCATCAGGCACTCTGTCTATCAGATTTAGTCCCTTAAATCTATTTCTCACCTCTATTATATAATCATAAGGGATTTGAATCAGGTCATACCTGAGTGGTCTAGTGGTTTTCCCCACTTTCTTCTTATCTGTAAGTAATGTTAAATATATATGGATTACGTTCTCTAATCAAAAGACAGTGATATAATGGATTAAAAAACATGATCCAACTCTGCACTGTCTATAAGAGATTCACTGTAAATCCAAAGACATAGACAGGTTGAAAGTGTAAGGATGGAAAAAGATATTTAATGTTTCCAATAAGCAAAGGAGAACAGGGGTGACTATACTGATATACAGACAAAATAGAGTTTAACTGAAAAAGTTTTAAAGAAACAAAGGACAGTATACATTAATAAAAGGTTCATTACAGTAAGAAGGTATAACAATAATAAAAATGTATACATCTAATAACAGGCCGTCAAAATATGTGAAGTGTTAAGCTGGAGATTTCAATACCCCACACTCATAATGGATTGAACAATCAGACAGAAGATAAGCAACGGAAAAGAGAATTTGAACAACACAGTAAATCAACTAGATCTAACAGACTTATACAGAACGTTCTACCTAAGAACAGAATAGACATTCTTCTCAAGTACATATAGGACATTCTCTAGGAGAGATCATATGTTAGACCACAAATTAAATCTTGGCAGATTTTTAAAAGGCAGATATCATATAAAATATTTTCTCCAATCCACAGTAGAATGAAGTTAGAGATAAGTAACAGAAGTAAAATTAGAAAATTCACAAATCTGTGGAAATTAAGCAGCATACTCATAAACACTCAATGAATGAAAGGAGAAATAAGATAAATTAGGAAATGAAATCAAATAAAAACCACAATGAGGAACCACCTCACACCTATCCAGATGGCTACTATTCAAAACAACCAGAAAAGAACATGTGTTGATGAGGATGTAGAGGAAGCAAACCTTGTGCACTGTTAACGGGAATGTGGCACAGCCACTGTGGAGTATAGTACAGTAGCTCCACAAAGAAATTAAAACTATTAACTACTATATGATTCAGCAGTTCTAGTTCTAGGTATATGTCTGAAGAACTGAAAGCAGGGTCTCAAAGAGATATAGAAACACCCATGTTCACAATAGCATTATTTACAAATGATAAAATGTGGAAGCAACACAAGTGCTTCCTAACAAATGAATGGATAATCAAAATGTGATATATATATATATATATATATAGTCAATGAAATCAAACCGGGGTCTCCTGCATTGCAGACAGATTCACTACCAGGAAAGTCCTGAATGAAACATTACTCAGTTTTAAAAAGGAAGAAAATTCTGACATATGCTACAACATGGATAAAACCTGAGGACACTATGCTAAGTGAAATAATCCAGTCATAAAAAGATAGATACTTGATTCTACTTCAGATACTCATAATAGTCAACACTCATAGAGGCAGAAAGTAGAATGGTGGTTGCCAGGAGCTGGGAAGAGAAGGAATGAGGAGTTAGTATTTAATGGATACAGATGCTCTGCAAGATGAAAAGAACTCTGGAGATGGATGGTGGTGGAGGTAGTATAACAACTTAGTACCACTGAACTGTACACTTGAAAATGGTTAAGATAGTAAATTTTATGTTATGTGCATTTTACCACAATTTAAAAAATGAAAAAGAGACATGTAAAAATTTAAAGCCAAATATTATAAGAGAAAACTATATAACTTTGAGATAGAGAAAGAGTTCTTAAAATACAAAGAGCACAAACCATAAAGAGGAAAATATTAACTTTACTATTTTAAATGTGAAACTTGTTTACTAAAATATACCATCACGAGCGCAAAGTCACATCACAAGGTAGCAAAGGACAAATAAACAACAAAGGACTTACATAGAAAAAGGAAAAAAGATAACCTGACAAAAGATTGGCAAAGGGCAAACAGGTACAGAGAAGGAAATACTAACGGTTAATAAATGTATGAAATATACTCACACCTCATTGACAATCAGAACACAGATTCAAACCATAGTGAGATTTAATTTCACATCTATTATAATACCAAGTGTGGGGATTATAAGTAAACAAAATACTTTGTGGAAAACAATATACTCTAAATTTCATTTATTTTAGGTTCTTAAAAATGTAAAGCTAATATATTAGTGATAGATTGTTATATATACAAATATTTATACAAAATATACATATATATATTAATGATATATATAAATTCCTGATATAAAATGATCAGGAAATAGGAGACACCAAATTTATGAAAGTATTTATAAGGAGATATTGCCATTAAGGAGCAGCTGACAGGTAGTGTGAAAATACTGATAAAGTTCTATTTTTTCAGCTTAGGAGTGGGGATTCATTGTTACACTTTTTAAAACTGAACATCTATGTTTCATTTTTTTTGTGTATATACAGATATTTTAATAGAATAATATTTATGTAAAAGAGCCTCTAAATTTTAAAATATCCAACTTTTTTTTTTTTACTAAAATTTCTCACAATCTTTTTCCTGATGATCACAGGTTATACTTACAGTCTAGTCACTGGTTTCTGAAGATAAAGGCTGCAGAGCTTGAAATGGAGCAAAGATATAACCCAAGAGCCATCAAGACAAGCAGATATAAAGTATAATATATATATTAAAAAGTATATAATATACTTTTATATCTAAAAAGTAAAGTATAACTCTCTATATATAAATGGTTATGAAAAAAGATATAGGGAAGGCAAATTAAGTCAGAATAATGTGGAAGAGAGAATCTGTAGGAGAAGAACATGTATGATCCAAGAGAAATTTTATTTTGTTTCAGGAGGAACAAGTATATAGAAAATGAGGTAAGTACACAGACACAGTCTCACTTCAAGGAAAATAGAATACAGCCAATTGGAAAAGAAAGATCTGGAAATTATTATAATCAAGATTTTTTTTAACCTTTCCTTAAATAACAAAAACATAAAAATTAATTTTCAATAAATAGACATTTCCTATACTTGAGTGTGGAGAAGGAAATGGCAACCCACTCCAGTATTCTTGAATAGAGAATCGCATGGACAGAGGAGCCTGGGCGGCTGCAGTCCATGAGGTCACAAGAGGTGGACAGGACTTTGCGACTAAACCACCACCAACATATAATGTCAGGCTGAGTTTATTTAAAGAGGCAGGAAAAGCTGACACTAGCTGATACTTTATTGCAAATATTCTTCTTCTAAAGTAATATTGCACTGACAGTTTGTTAAATACAAAAAACTCAAATTTCCATGTGGTATCCCAAGTTTTTAAGCAGCTGTAATTAACAAAAACAAACAACGAATGTTTTGTTTCTGAGTGTACAAAAACAAACAACGAATGTTTTGTTTCTGAGTGTACATAAACTCTAAACCCAACCCAAAAGACTGCTTTCTGGGCTACCGTTTCTGATATTCATCTGTCTCCTTTATCTTTCACACTAGCATATTCTTTGCCTTCTTTTCTAGTTCAGGGAGATCAAGTTTATAGAGCATTGATTTCTTATACTAGCTTAAGCCTACACAGGTTTGTTGTGGCATCTACTGGCATTCTATTTTAATTCCTTGTCTTTATCACACGGACCAGGTAAACAAACAACACTAAATTTAAATCCTAGATCTGTAACATAAATTATCGAACCTCTGGTAAGTTATGCTCTCTGAATCTCAGATTCCTTACATATCACGACAAGGATATTAATGCCAATGTTTTATGAACTCTTTTAAATGCTTAAATTTATACAAACTTTTAGTTCAGTATAGATTCAGGTACAGGTGGTGGGATTCTCAGTTTTGGAAGCACAGACTTGCTTCCCTTATACATATGGGTATGGTCCTCAAACACCACCCAATTCTGGGTGTCAGCAGAGATGCGTTTCTGTTTTCTAGACTCCATGACCCTTATAAGGACCTAACAGGTCTTTGATCACTCAGACAAAAATAATATCTGTTACTGGTTTGCAGGGTCCTTATCTGAATTTTAGGTCCCTTGTACACATTTTGCAAGTATGCTCTTATATTTTTCTTGGAAATCCTGTATTTTCCAATTCTGGATAGTTGACCTTTCCCCTCTGCTCCATGATTTCTAATTTGTCTGAAAAATATGTATTTAGCTAGATGATAAGATCAGTTCACTGTCTTCTTTTCTAAACTAAAAAAACCTGTGTTTTTTTCTCATCGGAGACCTCTGTCTTCTATGAGGGCCTGTCTTCTCTATTGCCTTTATACTATGCTCCATTATATATAAAAACAATCCAAAGCATTATGATATAGAATATATAAGACAACTCTAGGTTTTAATCTCAGTTTTTAAACATACTAAATATTCTATCACTTTCACCAAGCTATTTAACCTACCTAAGACTCAGTTTTTTAATCTGTAAACAGGGACTGTATCTTGACAACTTAAGAGGCTAAAAATCAAATACAATGATGCAGATGACTGTGTCTTGAAAACTACAATTCTATACAATATTGTATAGAAATAGCAGAAAATATTATCCATTCAGCAAAATAGTGGTAATGACAAAAGGATCCGAAGTCAAACTGCCAGAGTTGGAGTCCTAGCTCTATTATTTGCCTTTTAATATGTAAATGAGGACTATAATACCTATTTCACATATTAGCTCAATGATGTTAGTTATTATTATTAAATGCCTATTATGTTAGGCATTGTACTAGATGCGCGTGATAAAATGAAATCAAGGCAGACATGGCTATCATATTTGCCAAAACCTTACATCTCCCACTCCATATGCTACATTTTCTAAGTCATGCCATGTACACTTTACAGCAAAGAAATATCTGAGTAGTAAAGCATTTCCACATAGCATAAAGATAAGAGTCCACAATTTCACTATCTCTTTTTATGAAATTTTTGGTGAACACATAGTGACTGTGGTATTTCTTTTTTTAATTCATCACTTGACTCAAAACTCTTCAGATGACTTCTGGATAAACTGTCTGGAATACATTTCAATCAAATAGGACAGTGTTTCGCAAAGTAACATCCAAAGATAATCTGCTTCTCAAAACCTAAAATGCTAATTAAAAGGCAGATTCCTAGACCTTATTTCAGACACAGATTCAAAAGCTCTGGCTGGAAGATGTGGGAATCTGCATTTCTAATAAGTTCCCAGTGTGATTTTTATGCAAATCCCATTTGAGAACCACATTCCTAAGAAAGAAAAAAACACTATGTGAGAAATTTGTAACCAAAATCCAAAGCTTCTTGAAGAAGAAAAATTTTAGTCATCAGAATAAATTTTCACATGCCTGTCTCTTAATAGGGTTGAGTCAAGAGTGTACAGAGATTAAGACCAAAATTGACTTGAACATACACACCTTAACTGTGAGTGTTCAAAAAAATTCCTATTTTGGAGGCCAAGGGAAAGGGAGGAGGAGTATTCTGAAAAAGTTTACCCATATTTCAGAACAAGCAAACAAAAGCTGCCATTGCAATAGTCATGGCTACTAAAACTGGGATTTGGTGGTATCAGATATCAGAAAATGGAACTGCTTTCTCTTAAACTCAGACAACTAAAGACAGATATCCCTGCTCCAGCACCCCACATTGACCATAAACCTCTGATAATCCCTCAAATGTAGACTTCGCTTATTTGGAAGTTAAATTGGTCCTGTGACCAATGAGAGGCAAGAGAAAATAGGATCTTTTGATGAAAGATATACAATTTTCATAAAAGGTAACCAAAATAACTAATTAAAATGTAAATTCATACCTCCCAATCTGATGGACAGTTATAGAAGAGCTGTCAGAGACACTGAAGAAAGTCAGTGAAAGAGCTCTTAACTCCTAGTGGATGCTAACTTTCCAAATAACAATTCAAAGCTAATGAACACACACACTTCCTCTGCCCACTATGCCACAGTGGTCTGAAGTCTGCTCTGGTGCTGATAATAAAACGCCCGAAGACGGCAGCGAGTTTGGCACTGTGACTGGGAGAAGTCGGGAGCCCAGAGAGGAAGAAGCCCGACCTGCCCGCACTACGGAGCCTGGAGCAGCAGAGCGGGCGGGGCTGCCATTTCCCCTGAATACTGCACTCTCTCTTCTCCGCCTGCGTGAGCGCCGCCCACCACTCGCGGCGTGAACCCCCTGGGCCTAGTCTCTCCTTCCCCCTCCCCTCGGCCTGGTGCTGAATCATGAGCCCGATATCTCCAAAAGGTAAAACCTAAGAACAATGCCACCCTTAGCGCTGGCCTGAATGGGGCACCAGGTTGGGGTGGGGCAGAAGCCTGGAAACCACAACTTTGACCCTCTTTCTCCCAAATTCCCTACCCAACCCCCGGATTAAAAGGAGTGCTTGCGGTGCTATGGGATTCCCAAGCGGCGCCCCTTCTCCCGCCGTGTCTGCAACGCCCGGACCTAGTCCCCGCGCGCTCGCCTCATTGTTCCAAAGCTGCCAGGAGTCCAAGCCCTGCGAGGCCAGCGAGTTCGCAGCTCGTGGGGAAGGGGTGGGGGCTCTCCACTCCACGCCCCTCACCACAGTCCCCTGCCCGGCCTCACCCCTTCCTGCCAACCTCCTTTAGCTAAAGCCAAATAAATCATCGAGTCCTCTGAGGCGACCGGGTGGGTGCTGTCCAAATGCTGGGAGGAGGATGGGGGATGGGGGTGGGGGAAAGGCTGGCGTCTGCGGCCTGCGTGTAGCTGCACCTTCGCCCCTTCGCCCCACAGCGAGAGAGATGCTGCTTCCTTGGGTACCGCTTGGCCACGGTTCCTCCCGCCCAACTGGGAGCCGCTCGGCTGTGGCCATCTCCCAGCCCTAGACGCTGGCGCCGAGCAGCCCTCAGCCCTCCTCGTTTCCAGAAGCCGAAAGCGGAGGGCCAGTCCTTGTGCAGGCTGCAGAAGTCACCATATGCTACTCACCCCAGCTGTTTCTGTCCTTGCGGTTCTTGGCCATGGTGGTCCGGGGACTGGTGGCGGTGAGGCGCTGTCAGTGCTTTCGCTCCTCTCCCGGCTGCAGGTTGCTGGCGGTGGGAGGCTCTGTGCCCTCGCTGGGCGCAGTTCCTTCAGACTCTGAGGATGTTGCTGTGGCGCTGGTGGGAAGGAGTGGGGAGGAAAGGGAGGAGAAAGCGGATGAACCAAGCTCAGCATCACAAGCCGGAGTTCACACAAAAACCAGCGTCACACCCTCCCTACCTTGGCCCACCCCCAGAGCCTGAAGACAGTGACAGACGATGTACTGCAACATTTTCGATGGAAAACACATACAAATAAACAGCACCCCCTTACACACTCTCAAAGAACTTAACAGCATTCTACAGTCAGAACTACACAGACCAAGATACTGCATGATTCTGCATGTTCAAAAACCTGTTTCCTCCACCAGTTACATATGAGTAGAAATATGCTGGCAACATTTACATAGCTGAAAAATTAAAATAATCTGCATTTATCTATCAGGCACCATTTCCTCCCTAATTTAAAAGCAAGGTCATGATAGTAAATAGGGTATCATGCATTTTTGTACCTGGATACTGAACAGGCCTGCCTTTTAAAATTGGGGTAGCATACTTAGATTAAGAAGATCAAGACTTGGAGAAGGAAATGGCAACCCACTCCAGTATTCTTGCCTGGAAAAATCCCATGGACAGAGGAGCCTGGCAGGCTACAGTCCATGGAGTCACCAGGAGTCAGACGTGACTTAGTGACTAAACCACCATGTTAAAACCTCTCAAGTTGGACTTCCCTGGCAGTCTAGTGGTTAGGACCCACACCTCCAATGTAGGGAGTATAGGTTCCATCCTTGGTTAGGGAGCAAAGATCCCATATGCTGCACAATGCAGCCAAAAACAAACAAAAAACATAGAAAAAAAGATCAAGACAAAAGCTGGAGATTTATCATAATCTGTAACTCCATGTCTAATGGGCAAAACTTCCACTCGCTTTACAGAGCTATCATATGGAGTTACATTAACAAATATTCTAAGTCATACATCATATTATGGAAGAGCCTTGGCAATAAAGTTGCAAACAATTTTGAATAGAAAGCAAAAGGCAATAAATACTTTAATATTCTCAATCACTCTCTTTTCACGAGTTCCTTCCTCTTTACCTATCAATTTAATTTTCAGCGTCCTGAAACACTGTTCCTTCATGCTACCTGACCCTCAAGATATTGTCTTCTCATTCCTCACCTCCTCACTCACTTTTCTCCTGTTGACTATACTCTACACAGATCAGTTCTGTGTGGGAGATTACTGCTAGCTTCATAATTACCAGATCCTAGATATCTGTTTATTCCCTCATTATAAGCAACTCTTCACTGTGTTCCCTCAATGTAATTTACTATATGATGGTTTCAGACAGGATCTCCATCTACGCTGCTGCTGCTGCTGCTAAGTCGCTTCAGTCGTGTCCGACTCTGTGTGACCCACTAGACGGCAGCCCACCAGGCTCCCCTGTCCCTGGGATTCTCCAGGCAAGACCATTCTATGCTATTGATTCCCAAATCTATTCATCTAGTCTTAAGCTTTCTTGAGGAAAGAAAATCATCATTCCAGGGCTGAGTCTGTAATCGCCTAAGGCCATCTTCACTTTGTTTTCCTACTGACACTTCAAAATCAATATGTCAAAAACCAAACTCACTCACCACTGCCAAATCTTACACAACCCTATTTCAGTTAATTGTTCTATGACCTCAGAACACTGTAAACCAAGTTTACATCATGGTTTTAAAGGGGACTGTCTTTACAATAGAGTTGCATTCCATAAACACTAATGAGCCAATATGGGATGATAGAAGTTATCTCACTCCATACCTACAAACCAAATTCACTGAACAAAAACAAGCATGTTCTGCTTTCCTTATATTTTTTTATTATAATTCTCAGCTCATATTCCAGCCTGATAATCCCTTTCAGGTGAATCCCATTAGAAAGGAGTACAGCAGGGACTTCCCTGGTGGTCCAGTGGCTATGACTCTGCACTCCCAATGCAGGGGGCCTGGGTTCCATCTCTGGTCAGGGAACTAGATCACATATGCCACAACTGAAAGAGCCCAAGTGCTGCAACTGAGACTCAGTGCAGCCAAATATATAAGTATTTTTTAAAAACCAAAACAACAAAAGAGGACAGTAGATTCTACCCACAAAAGTTCAACTCTACTCCTAATTGAAGAAAGGATTTACTTTTAAAAAACCATTTTTTCCTGTTGTTAATAAGCAATCTATGAGATAATACTTGAGACTGTGTGAATGTCTTGGCCAAGAATTTTGTATTCAATGGTTTTTAGCATCCACTGACATCCTTGCCTGAATCAACTTCAGATTTTAAAATACTTTTGCTTCTACATTTTACATTTAATAGCTAGCATTTCCTCTCCCACCTTTGTTTGTTAAGTACCACTATCCACTGCATGAATTCATGTAATCTAAAGAAAAACTTTATTATTTAAACATCATTATTCTTTGTAACACTCAAATTACAGCAACCCACTCCAGTGTTCTTGCCTGGAGAGTCCCAGGGATGGGGGAGCCTGGTGGGCTGCCATCTATGGGGTCACACAGAGTCGGACACGACTGAAGCCACTTAGCAGCAGCAGCCCCTTCAAGTTAACACCTGTGTCCTTGTGACATGTCCTATTTGTCTTTCATCATTTCCCTTGTTTTATGGCACAAGAAAATGTTTCAAGTTTCCCTGGTATTTTTCCTGCCTTAGAACTAGTTCCGCCAAGAAACTCAGGCTGCTTTTAATGAGAAAAGGAATATAGAAACCAAGATCTGAGGGCTAGCTGTGTTCACTGCTAGCTGGAATTTCACTGTTTCTGGACTCTTTCAGTGGACACTGTTAGAACATGTTTATTTTTCAAAACTGTTAAGTTTAATCTACCCTAAAGAAATACCTCCAACAGTATGAAAATACATACAGAGTAATTTATTGAACCATTTTTTGTTATTGTAATATATTGGAAATAAGCTAAATGCCCATATATAGGAAAATATGAGTGACAGTCACTCAGTCATCCCCTTTGCGACCCCATGGACTGTAGCATGCCAGGCTCCTTTGTCCATGGAGTTCTCTATGCAAGAATACTGGAGTGGGTTGCCATTTCCTTCACAGAACGGAAAACTATGCAGCTATAGGAAAGAATTTTAGAAAAGGTAGAGGAACCAGAGATCAAATGCCAACATCTACTGGATCATGGAAAAAGCAGAGAGTTCCAGAAAAAACACCTATATTTGCTTTATTGACTACACCAAAGCCTTTGACTGTGTGTATCACAACAAACTGTGAGAAATTCTTAAAGAGATGGGAATACCAGACCACCTCACCTACCTCCTGGGAAATCTGTATGCAGGTCAAGAAGCAACAGCAAGAACTGGACATGGAACAACAGGCTGGTTCCAAATAGGAAAAGGAGTACATCAAGGCTATATATTGTCACCCTGCTTATTTAACTTATATGCAGAGTATATCATGTGAAAAGGCAGGCTGGATGAAGCACAAGCTGGAATCAAGACTGCCGGGAGAAATATCAATAACCTCAGATATGCAGATGACACCACTCTTATGGCAGAAAGTGAAGAAGAACTAAAGAGCTTCTTGATCAAAGTGAAGGAGGAGAGTGAAAACGTTGGCTTAAAGCTCAACATTCAGAAAACTAAGATCACGGCATCCAGTCCCATCACTTCATGGCAAATAGATGGGAAACAGTGGCTGACTTTATTTTTCTGGGCTCCAAAATCACTGCAGACGGTGATTGCAGCCATGAAATTAAAAGACGCTTACTCCTTGAAAGGAAAGTTATGACCGACCTAAACAGCATATTCAAAAGCAGAGACATTACTTTGCCAACAAAGGGCAGTCTAGTCAAGGCTATGGTTTTGCCAGTGGTCATGTATGGATGTGAGACTTGGACTATAAAGAAAGCTGAGCGTCAAAGAATTGATACTTTTGAACTGCGGTGTTGGAGAAGACTCTTGAGAGTCCCTTGGACTGCAAGGAGATCCAACCAGTCCATCCTAAAGGTGATCAGTCCTGGGTGTTCAGTGGAAGGAATGATGCTAAAGCTGAAACTCCAATACTTTGGCCACCTTATGCAAAGAGTTGACTCATTGGAAAAGACCCTGATGCTGGGAGGAATTGGGAGCAGGAGGAGAAGGGGACGACAGAGGATGAGATGGTTGGATGCCATCACCGACTCGTGGACATGTGTCTGGGTGGACTCCGGGAGTTGGTGATGGACAGGGAGGCCTGGCGTGCTGTGGTTCATGGGGTTGCAAAGAGTCGGACATGACTAAGTGACTGAACTGAACTGATAGCAAAGAATACAGGGGCTTCTCTAGTGTTCCAGTGGTTAGGAATTCATCTGCCAAAGCAGGGGACACAGGTTTAATCCCTGGTCCAGGGAG
Source organism: Aepyceros melampus (assembly GCA_006408695.1). Lineage (NCBI taxonomy): Eukaryota > Metazoa > Chordata > Mammalia > Artiodactyla > Bovidae > Aepyceros > Aepyceros melampus. The sequence goes on from SJXQ01002296.1 coordinate 23,692, forward strand.
ATCCCACAAGCCTTGGAGCAGTTAGGCCCCAGCACCACAACTACTGAGCCCATGAGCTGCAACTACTGAAGCCCTCAAGCCTAGAGCCCATGCTCCACAAGAGAAGCCACTGAAATGAGAAGCTCGTGCATTACAGTGAGAGAGTAGCCCCTGCTTGCTGCAATTAGAGAAAAGCCCATGCACAGCAACAAAGACCCAGTACATCCCAAAATAAATAAATCTTAAAAAAATCACAGATCTTTATGAATTGATACACATTGATTTCCAGATTAATACACTATGAAATGGAAAAGAAAAGCACAAATATTCTACCTACCATATAAGAAAGAAAAGGATATTAAAAAATATATCTGCTCATCTGTGCTAAAGAAATACAGGGTAAACCAGAAACCAATGAGATCAGTTATCTACAGGAGACAGGTGGGAATAGGATGGAAGCAATGGGAGAATGGGAATAGAGTGGAAAGGATTAGGAGGGCTGATACTTCTCTAAGTGTAACCTTTTTATGTAGCCCATACTGTTAGAACCATAGTAATGGTTAACATTCTCCAAAATAAATAACTAAAATCAATCAGCATATGGGCAGAGGAGTGGAAGGAACTCAAAGTGGAATTACAAATAGCTAAAAAAAAAAAGTGAACCTAACTATATTACAGGTGGATAACATAACTACACTGAAGCATTTTCTAAATCTGAGGTGCTATCAGTTCAGTTCAGTCGCTCAGTTGTGTCCGACTCTTTGCGACCCCATGAACCACAGCATGCCAGGCCTCCCTGTCCATCACCAATTCCCAGAGTTCACTCAGACTCACATCATCAAGTCGGTGATGCCATCCAGCCATCTCATCCTCTGTCGTCCCCTTCTCCTCCTGCCCCCAATCCCTACCAGCATTAGCGTCTTTTCCAATGAATCAACTCTTCACATAAGGTGGCCAAAGTACTGGAGTTTCAGCTTTAGCATGATTCCTTCCAAAGAAATCCCAGGGCTGATCTCCTTCAGAATGGACTGGTTGGATCTCCTTTACGAGAGTAAATTTTTCTCAATAAACCACACCACACAGATTATGAAAGTTCGAATATGTGAAGATTTTTCAACTGATATACTTTAATATGTTAGTTAATATTAAGAATAATAACCAAAATTAGAATTATTATTGAAGCAGAATTAAAATGTATCACATCAATATCTTTTATGGGAGTTTTATTATAACATAGTACATTATAAGAAGGCTCAAAGAAAGAATATGAATTCTAATAATGGGTGACCTTTGACAAAACTTTGAGTTTTCTTACTTGTTGCTGTTCAGTTATTAAGTCATGTCCTACTCTTTGAGAACGCATGGACTGTAACATGCCAGGCTTCAGTGTCCTCCACTATCTCCTGGAGTTTATAGAAAATAGTATTTTGATTGTATGCTACAAGACTGAAGACAAAAACTGTACACAAGCATTGTTCGTTAGTTCATAATTTATTTTTCTTCTAGGACATACGTAGGTTAGTAATTCTGAAATTATTTGTGTATGCTCTAGAATTGAGTCAATACATGGTACATAATCAGAGCCAGATTTCTTGCTTTTGGAGATGAAGTTATAATAAGGAAAGGGGAAGGATAGAATGAACCCTATGGTGTTGAATTGGAATCTGAGGTATCAGTATGATACAGTAAAAATACAAATAACAGAATTTTTTTTAAATGGGCAGAGGATCTAAATAGACATTTCTTCATAGAGGACATACAAATGGCCAAGAAACACATGAAAAGACAATTTAACATTTTTAGTCACTAGGGAAATGCAAATCAAAATTTAAACAACTACAATGAGACATCACTTCAGCCGACCAGGATGACTATAATCAGAAAGAAAGACAATAAAAAGTGTTGGTGAAATTGACACTGCTGATGGGAATATAGCCACTTTTGAAAACAGTCTGGCAGCTTCTCAAAATTTAGTTACCATATGGCCCAGCAATTCCACACTTAGATATATGCCCCCCCACAAATGAAAGTATCAGTTCAGTCGTTCAGTTGTGTCTGACTCTTTGCCACCCCATGAATCACAGCACGCCAGGCCTTCCTGTCCATCACCAACTCCCGGAGTTCACTCAAACTCATGTCCATCAAGTTGGTGATGCCTTCCAACCAACCATCTCATCCTCTGTCATCCCCTTCTCCTCCTGCCCTCAATCCCTCCCAACATCAGGGTCTTTTCCAATAAGTCAACTCTTCGCATGAGGTGGCCAAAGTACTGGAGTTTCAGCTTCAGCATCAGTCCTTCCAATGAACACCTAGGACTGACCTCCTTTAGGATGGACTGGTTGGATCTCCTTGCAGTCCAAGGGACTCTCAAGAGTTTTCTCCAACACCACACTTCAAAAGCATCTATTCAGCGCTCAGCTTTCTTCACAGTTCAACTCTCATATCCATACACGATCACTGGCAAAACCATAGCCTTGACTAGATGGACCTTTGTTGGCAAAGTAATGTCTCTACTTTTGAACATGCTATCTAGGTTGGTTATAACTTTCCTTCCAAGGAGTAAGCGTCTTTTAATTTCATGGCTGTAATCACCATCTGCAGTGATTTTGGAGCCCAGAAAAACAAAGTCAGCCACTATTTCCACTGTTTCCCCATCTATTTGCCATGAAGTGATGGGACCAGATGCCATGATCTTAGTTTTCTGCAGTGGCCACAGGACTGGAAAAGGTCAGTTTTCATTCCAATCCCAAAGAAATGAAAGTATATGTTCATGCAAAAACTTGCACAGGAACATTCTAAGAGCATTGCTTTTAGTAGCCAAAAGGTAGAATCAACCTAAAATGCCAATAACTATCAATGGATAAACAAAATGTGGTATATCATAGAATGGAATATTATTTAGCCAAAAAATGCTTCCTATTTAATGGAACTGTGACTGGGTTACCTGGGGAAAGTATCTGTCCCTTGGACACTATGGCCTTCAGATCCATCACACCCAATGTTTTAGAGTCGAAGTTGTATGGACAAAAATTCTTCAACTTAATTATTAGGAATAATAATAATTCCTAATAATTACTTACTTCTACCCCCTGGTTCCTCAGTTCAGTTCAGTCACTTGATTGGGTCCGACTCTGTGACCCCATGGACTGCAGCACACAGGCTTCCTTGTCCATCATCACCTCCTGGAGCTTACTCAAACTCATGTCCATCGAGTTTCCATGTCTCTGGTTCCTAGGCCTGTGCATTCTGAATATGGGGTAGATGGCAATATGTATTGGATACTGACTTAAATCCTGTATCATATCCTCATTAAGGGTTATCCCTCAGCCAACTGATCTTTCAGCATGACTTTCCTCTGTGGTATCATACTAGCTGCTTCTAAGTGATGGGTTTGAGGTAAGATCAGTTCACTTCAAGGGCATGACTCTATTACCATACTTCCCATGAGTTTCCTGCTCAAATTTAATGTTGTTTGTGATACGTGGTGATGAAATAGTCCATGAATTGTGGTCTAGCAGAAGTTTCCCAAGCAGGGATGGTAAGCCTATATCTGGACTACGTACACATATGACTATAGGTACTGGGTGTTATCTGATGACTCATAAATTGAACAGGGGCAGCAGATTCCACTGTCAAATAGAAAGGTATATACTGGGGTGGCCTGAGCTAGTCTGGAAGGCTCAAATAAAGTACATAGACTAACTTTCATTGTATATGCTTCTACTTCTTTGCCACCTTTTTTTTGAACCATATCTTTGAGTTCAAAAAACCTAACACCCAGTACCTAAAGGGTCGGTAAGCCTGTATCTGGACTACGTGTGCATATACTATAGGAATGTACATACATACATAGCTACCCCGTGAGGACAAATTGCTCATCCCTCCATAATCAAAAGGATTTGTTTCATTAAACTGCCACCAGGTGACTGACTGGTCTGTCTAGGGAATAGTACCTTACTAAGGGTCACTGAGGGGCTTCTCTGGTAGCTCAGCTGATAAAAAATCCGCCTGCAATGCAGGAGACCCCAGTTGGATTCCTGGGTCAGAAAGATCCCTGGAGAAGGGATAGGCTACCCACTCCAGTATCCTTTGGCTTTCCTCATGGCTCAGATGGTCCAGAATCCACCTACAATGTGGGAGACCAGGGTTCAATCCCTGGATTGGGAAGATCCCTTGGAGGAGGGCATGGCAACCCACTCCATATTCTTGCCTGGAGAATCTCCATGAACTGTAGCCTGCCAGGCTCCTCTGTTGATGGGGTTGCAAAGAGTCAGACATGACTGAATGAGTAAGCACAGCACAGCAAGGGTCACTGCAAAGGCAAGTGACTCTGCTATAAGCAAGTTAAATATTGCATAGTGGCAGTAACCTTATTACCCTTGGCAAGTGGAAGTCCATGCCACTGAATTCCCTTTCGCCTCCATTCCTATTGCCACATGGCCCCACTGAACTAGGGTGACTGGGTAGAGGCTGACTGACATTCATAGGACAGATTATCTTTTATATCTGATTATTGGGATGGATGCCCTCTTATGGGCAGTCAAATGGTTTACAGATATTTTCATACTATGAGCCAATTTTGATATTCCATTCATAATGTATCTCCCACTGACTTCCTTATTTCTGATCTCTCCAAGTTATTGCCAACTTATTACTCTGCATAAATCAGAACAGAGCCATACCTCAGACTATCTTTCATTCGTAACACAGAGGACAACCAGATGTTCCATTCAAAACTGTGCCCTCTGGAACAATTTCTCTTCATCTCTATTTTTCAGGACCACTCCACTGTGAAGTAGGACCATAATTCAGTGGCTCTATGCTTCTAGTTGGTGCTGATATATCATCCAGGCAATTAATAAACCAGGCCCAAGCCTTTCCTTCTTCTGCTAAATGACCATTAGCCCAAAGATACAGTTCAAAAACAGTGGCAAAGAAGTATGAGCAGGTACAAGTTCATGTACTTTATTCGTGCCTTCCAGACCAGCTCAGCCCTCCCTAGTATAAACCTTTCCATTCGACAATGGAATTCTGCTGCCCCTATTCAATTTAAGAGTCATCAGAAAACACTCGGTATCTAAAGAGCAGTTTATAACACAAAATCACTTAGAATCCTGTAGTCAGGTGTTTAGTATCTGCCAAGCCCTGGTAGCAAGCCAAGAGTTGTTTCTCAACTGAGCTGAATACAGGAACCCTGCTATCAATTCTCATATAAACTTAAAAACCATCCTGGGGATCAAGGTTACACATCAGATAATCAATTCAAACTAGATTTTTAAAAAAAGATGTGCGCTGGGTTCCTCAACTCTTTTTAAAACTCCCATCATAATGACCGGATACTGATTCTGAAAGAGATACATGTTCTACTGCTCTCTAGAACAAAAGAGAATTCTCCTATACTTTGAAAACACAGTTTTGACCTCAACAGACAACTGAACCTCATTAGTAACAGAAAGAATACTTTAACTATTTGAAAATACAAGTCATGATGTGGCCAATGTCTTCCAATATTTAATTGATTTATAGTTAACAAACCTATAAAGCTCAACTACATCAAGTTACATTTTGCAACTAGCTTCTGTTGGAAGATTCATCAGAGTATAATGCCTAAGTCTATATGTTCCATATTAAATTACTGTCCTTATGCTTTTTTTGTCACACTTGAGGATTTTACTTAATCATTCTTTCTTGGTTAGTAAATTGTGAAACTTACCTAGGTAGAAGTTAAAAAACTTTATGTCCTTTGATTTTTTTCCCCTATATTTTGGCTGCACTGTGCAGCATGCAGGAACTTAGTTCCCTGACCAATAATCTAACCTGTGCCTCCTGCAATGGAGGTGCAATGTCTTAACCACTGGACTGCCAGCGAAGTCCCTATGTCCTCCAGTTAAAAAAAATCCATCCATGGCTAAAATTAAAACCAGAGGCCAAACATTATAATTAGCATTTACGAAAAAAAACTCTGAAAGAAGGGAAAAACACTAAAAAGCATAGAGCAAACCATATAAGGTAGGTAACAGTAAAACATGTCAGATATTAAGACCCAAAAAATACATGACAATTATATCAGGTTATATTTATCTTATTCAATACTCTGGCACTGTAAAAACTGGTGGTCTGTAAGAAACTCTTGTGTAAGCTACAACTTTTTATTGTTATGTAACCTTCCATTTTGAAACCATGTGCTTGTTTATGATAGAAATTTAAATTTATGCACTATGTTTATTTTACAGAAATTTAATGTGAATTTCTTTACTAACCATGTAATATTTAACACACAAGCTATGACTTCACTGATCTTGATAAAATTAACCAGTATTTAAAATTTATTTTAAATTCTCTTGAAGTTAGTATAAAGCAGATGTTTTTTCCTTGGAACAGTTGTATTATGAGTAAAGTAATGATTATGGCAGACATTTCTGAATCACCACATAGAACCTCGACTTTTTCCATACTATCCAGCTCTGGGTTGATGGTCAAAGCGTATGTCTCTGCCATTCCTGGCAACATAAAGTATCTGCACTCCAGGGTCTTGATGAAGCCTATGACCTCAAACTTTTTATTGCCTAATTCATATCAAACACTGTGTTTCAAGAATAACATGCCTAAAAGATGTCAGAAAGATATTTGTTTCAAACAGGGAATTCAGAGTTTCCACTTTAGGAAGGCCCATGAGATAAGTTTTCTTAAACTCTTAGTAACAGGAAAAGATGCACCTCTCTCTCGATCAACTGGTTTCTTGTGATCTCAAAAACACTGTAAAACTTTCTGCTTCGGGCCAATTTGTTGTATTGTTCTGGTATCCCATTTTTCCTTTCTTTAACATCATACCTATTTCCTCATTTTTATCTTATGTTATAGTACGCATTTTCTGTATTCTGCCTCAAATTCTCTGAGGAGTAATGCAAGTATTAATAAATTATAGACTAGAAAAAGGATTAATGCTTATAGGGTCAAAGGGGAAAATAGAATCTATGACAGTAAATAAGTACAAGGATACCAATAGAACATTTGAAAAGATTTTAAGTCATTGAAGCCAAAAGTATTTGCCCACCGAAACAAGTGCCAAGAAGCTTTGAAAGAAGGAACTGTTCTTCAACAATTTTTTCAATGCAGCAAACACATAGGCTTTGTCCATAGAACATGTAAGTCTGAGCTTACTTATGTTCCCTAAATAAGTGCCCTTTGTACAGAGAGTACAAGAAAATACATATCTTCCCTGTCCTGTTAAGGTGTGAATTTAATTTCTACATTATGCAATGGATTACAATGACCAACAACAAGGAGTACACTGCCAAGAATGGAACTGAATTGGATATTCAGAGCCACAAGGCAACATCTACAACTTGCTCTTTTGTGATTTTTCAAATGCACTGGCCAAGTGTTAAACTGGCTTTTTTTGTTCAAACCTTTACGGGGCTCTAGAAATAACTTTGCCAGTATACAAACTGGTAAGGTTATTTCTACCTTCAGAACAAGACTAGAAATGAAACCGCAAAACAGCCTGCGAAATATCAGCCAAATTACTTCCCTAAACTCCTGCTCCATATTTTGTACATTGTGAAGTATTTTTAAACCTCTTATATTTTGATAACCCTCTTTATAATCCTGTAAGATGCTTTATAAACACCTTCTTGGGTGTCAGATGCAAAACCCTATCCTCTTCAAGCTGCAGATAGGGAGACATTGCCAAATACAATGTCTTTCTTGTCCTGGGTCACATACTGAGGAAGTAGTAGAACCAGCAACAGGTTGTGGTCCCTAATTCTGTCTCAGCTTCTGCAAAGCTCCTGACTCAAATAAAGGAGCGATATCCGCATTGAGACACCGCGTGTGCCTAACTGGGACACTGGCCACTGCGACTTCCTAGGAATTCAGACTTTCAGAAATGTCTTGGGAAAACTCATAGAAGACAGGTTGCACAGGTGTGTAGGGAAGCCTCAAACTGGTACCACTGGGAATGATTTGCAAAACAGGACGGTGCAGTAGGTGTGCCGCGATTTAGTTAACCTGGCACTTCCCCACCTCCTTCCCTGGCGCCCCACTGCCAGCTGACTCCTGGCCCAGTGCCCTCAACGTACCTTCTCTGAACTGGGCGGGGGCCGCGTTCCCGTCTCCCTCGTGCCCACCCTTCTCCCGCTACCCGTCACTCTCCAAGTTTACCTGACAAAGCAGGGGGCGGTTTAGCCGAGGCGCGTCCGCCCACGAATGCACCGGGGGCGTCCCTAACACCCGCGGGTAGGGAGCAGAGCCTGGGCCCGGAGGGACGCGCCGGGCGAGGGGGCGCGGCGACCGGGCCGGGAGAGTGTCGTGTCCCGAGCAGGCCTCAGGGCGGCACTCTGGCCCCGCGGCCGGCGCGCTCGGGCGGGCCTCTGGGCGCCCGACCCACGCTGGCCGGGAACGTGTCTCCCGGTGACGCAGCCCCGGGTGGGGAACGTGGTGCGGCGGCGGCGGCGGCGGCGACGGTACGCGCCTCAGCCGCCCGCGAGAGGACGTGCGGTGCTGCGGCGGGCGACGGCAGTGGCGGCGCGGGACCTGGAGCGGCGGGCGGGAGCCGGGAAGCAGGACGCAGGCGCGGGCGAGGAAGTAGGTCCCGGGCGCGGCGCTCAACAAAGAGCGGGGCCGCCCCCCTGAGGTATCCTGCCGATCCCGAGCGCCGGCGGGCGGGCAGACCCGGTCCGGCCGTTCGCGGGCGGCCTGGGAGGGGGAAGGGCCGCGGCCGGAACGCGGCGGCGGGGCGCCAGGGACAATTCCAGGCCGGCTGGTCCGCGGTCCCCGGGCGGGCGGAAGGCAAGGGGCTGGGCCGCTCGGGATTGTAGCCTTCGCTTGTCCCTCGTGCAGGCGGAGTTGCGGACAGAGGCTCCATGTTGGGAAGCGGCGCCGCTCGTCCTCGTTAGCGGGAATCGGGGCGCCGCGGGCAGAGCCGGCGGGGGCCGGGCCCTGAGTGAAGATGGAGGCCCCTCTGCGGCCTGGGGCCGACATCCTGAGGCGGAACCCGCAGCAGGACTACGACTCGTTCAGAGGGTCGGCAGCGGCACCTACGGGGACGTCTATAAGGTGAGGCCGGCCGGACTCTTCCTGCGGTCAGCTGGCTTCCTGGAATAGGCCACTTTCTGGGGAGTATGAGGAGGGGGCAGGATGCTTTTATTGTTGCATCTTGGAGATGCCGCGGCCGTGGTTCCGTGTGCTCGGCTTCAGGGCACCTTCTATTCACTGCTTGCTCTAATCGCTCCAACAAGCAGAACTAATCACACCTTTGCAAACTACCTTTGTACTTTTTTGTGGTATAAAGGCTTTTTTCATGCTTATTTATGGTATCCAGGGGAGTTCGAATCTGGTTACGGAGTTGCACTTGAAAATGTTCTTGTCTTAGCATGGAAAAATGCTTCCTGAAAGTCGGGAGACCAAAAAGTATATTGACATTCCAACATTTGCATAAGAAAACTTTTTGATGGATAATCACGGTTTAAAAAGTCCTGTGAAATCCCTTCTCTCAGTTTTATCTGTAAGCCGTCTAAAAAGTGGCTTGGGCACAAACATTATCATATGTAGAACAATGCTTTTCCCGGCAGAAGTTTCATTATTTGTATCAGGTGATTCCTTTTTCTACTTTAGCAGTTCCTCTCTTTGGAATTTATAACATCCCATGACCAAGAGTGGTTAAGAGCTGCTGTCCTTTTAATTGTACTTGTTTGCTTTATTTGGAACGAAAGATGAGGATGTTACTCTCAATTTGAGATTTGAAAAAACATAAGCAAACCCGGTTGCCCAAGTTCACTGAGTTCTTGAAGGATCAGGATGAAAGAGATTGTTTCGGATTGTCTTATGCTTTTTGTTTTGTTTCAAAAAGGGATCTCTACTGCAACTCATGTGGATTTATTGAAGGAAGTTTTCTTGGATTTGGAACAGCTTTGTTTTTTGGATTTAATCATGTTATGTATGCCATTATTCCAAGTAACACTTCTGCTTGTACTTGAAACTGGCCTTGTGTTATATGGTTAATTAACTAGTAGAATCCTCTGGGGTATGTTGTTTGCACAGGTGGTAATATGGAAGAGAATCATCCTTTCTTCCTAACTTCTGGTTTTGTTAATATCCTCCCTATTAATAGTAACAATTTGAGGTTGTGTTAAGACAGCTCTAACACTTTGATTCTATTGGGATGAAAAGTAAAGGGTAGGATTTTTATTTAAACAAGCATTTGCATCTTCTGTACTAGGTACTATTCTGTATGGTATGTTGAATTGGGAGGAAGGTTCCAGCTTTTGCCTTGTGAATAATTTTAATTCAAAGCGGATAATTATAATAGAATCCAGAATCCTCTTTATACAGAATTAGAGGTAGTTAACTCTTGTTTATTCATGAATTAGCCATTTTGTGGAATGATCTTTAAAAACTTGAAATTCCTATTTGCTTTCTCAGTCCCACTTTTTAGTCATCTTCTTTTTATGATTCACTATGTGTTACTAGTTAATGTTAATCATACAGTTGTTCATCATCAATTCAGTTCATGTTAATAATACAGTAATCTGAATTCCAGTTCTTGTATATTTTCTCTCCTTCCTACTACAAGAACATTTAAAGTGTTCCCCACAGAAATCCCAAGACTTTTACCATTTTTCTTTATAAATATAACAACTAACTAAAGCAGTTGTCTGGAGCGGGGTTTTATCCTTGCCAGGGAAAGCAAAAGTTTATAGTAAAGGGGCAGCTAAGATTACTTTTTACCCTGGTGCCTCCCTGCCCTATCTCTCTTCTACAGTTCCTAAACAGAGGATCAAAGACTGAATATTTATCATACAGCACCTTCAACTTCCCACCTCACACATGATCCCTTTCTCTTATATTCATGCTCCCTCACTTTATGTGTATATCCATTCCACAGCAAGTAGTTGCTAATTCCTAAACATCCTCAAAATCCTGGTTCCTTGTCTTTTGTTTTCCTTTGTTCTAATTACCTGGAATCACCTCCCTCCTAAATTTCCAACTGTTATTATCCTAACTATCCAGGAAAGCCTTACTCAAATGCTCTTCCAGGAGGCCCTAGACAGACCTTCGCATTATCTCTCTGGCCTCATTTATTACTCTTCCCCCTCCTTCACTGTCTTCTAGCAACACCGGCCTGCTTGCTCTTTCTTAAACAATGTACATCTTCCTACCTTTGGGCCTTTGTTCTGGCTATTCCTGCTGCTCACAATGGCTTTCCTCAGACAGCCACATGGCTTGCTCCCATCCCTCCCTGCTTTTATACCCTCTCAATCTTTTTTTCCTTCTTCTTTTCTCTTTGCACTTATTACTCTAATGTTTTACTTATTTTTTTCTTGTTTGTTATCTATCTCAATCCAAGAACATACTCCCCGAGGGCAGGAATTTTATCTGTTTTACTCACTGCTCTGTCTCTAATAGTACCTAGAATTGTGCCTGGCACAGAATAAGTACTTTCTGAAACTGATGAATGAATGACTATCAGTAATTCTGTCCCCTACTTCTTTGGGCGTATGCTTTTGACATCACAACACTAAGTTAACATTTGAGGTGAGGTGGGGTGAAGTCGCTCAGTCGTGTCCGACTCTTTGCGACCTTGTGGACTGTAACCTACTAGGCTTCTCAGTCCATGGGATTCTCCAGGTAAGAATACTGGAGTGGATTGCCATTTCCTTCTCCAGAGGATCTTCCCAACCCAGGGATCGAACCCGGGTCTCCCACATTGGAGGCAGACACTTTAACCTCTGAGCCACCAGGGAAGCTTTGATGGTGTTAAGTTAAAACTTTAATACTACAGTTTGAATGTTACATGTTTTTAGGCATATTAAGGAGTAAATACACAGACTTAAAATTCTGTAGGTTTTAAAATATTGACAATGGATATGCTACGAAATAGTTTTCCAGAAATATTTTTCCTAGGGGACTCAAATAATCGAAATTTGTAATAAAAATATGTATGCAGGATATAATCGGCATTACAATATATAGAGTTTTTAACTCAGAGCACTTAATTTTATTATTTATCACTGTGTTTAGGATGAACTGAAAATCCCAGGAAGTTTTAGAAGAATTTCAGTCTGTGATGTAAACTAGAAAATAATTACAGTGAAGCACTGGAAGTGCAGAGTCTTAAACCACTGGACCTCCAGGAAAGTTCCTTATTTCTTTTTCTATCTTATGGACCTGGAGCTTTGAAAGTACCACAGCTTTGAGATTTTTTGGTGAATTATTTTTGTTCTTCAGAGGCACAGATCCCCTCTGAAGCTCCTGTCTTTCTTGAGAATCCCCAAGAGGGCAGAACTCAAACTGGCTATTCTGGGTTGAAAGAAGACTATTACAAAGATTCTTTTAAATAAATGGGTTAAATTATTGAAGGTGAAAGCAGGAAATAGTGGAGGGGAAAGAAACACAAGGGGAAAAGAAATGTGGTGGAAGATGTATGAGAGATTAAATTTCAACAGCAAATTTTATTTATAATTAACATTAAATTTAAAATCTTCCAACAGAAGGAGGAAGCCTGGAGAGAGAGTATCTCTGCTACCTTCTGTCCATAATGATCTAGACAATTGTCATGATACAGTTTACAACTAACAGTACAAGTCATTTTGGGTAGGTTGCCTTTATCCAAATGTTTGTATGAAAGTTGTTCCCAACCTAGGTTCCAGAGAAGTGTTAGTAATCTTTTTTATGGGTTATAAATTTAGAGTGGGTTGATCTCATGTATTCTTTTCTAACCTGTATTGCTTTTTCTGATTGATTATAAAATGTGATATATTTAGCTCCAGGAGGACAGGAACAAATGTCTTCTGCTCATTACTGTACAGTAGCAGACAGACAGATGCTCAATAAATATTTGTTGAATGATATTAGATATATAAATTAACCAGAGATAAGTACTGTTAATAATTTAATATTAACAGTTTATTTCAGGCATTTTTCCTAAAAGTTTTCAAACTAATATGTTTAAATATGGCTTTTATAAAATTGGTATCATGGTGTATCTTTTTTTTCTACTTGATTGGAATGGCCAGCATTTTCCCTGATCTTTAAATTGTTGTTGTTGTTTAACCACCAAGTGGTGTCCCACACTTTTGCAACCCCATGGACTGTAGACCCCAGGCTTCTCTGTGCATGGGATTTCTCAGGCAAGAATGCTGGAATGGGTTGCCATTTCCTTCTCCAGGGGATCTTCCCAACCCAGGGATTGAAATCACATCTCCTGCATTGACAGGTGGACTAAATGAGCCCTGATCTTTAAATAGTCTTCAAAAATACCATGTTTAAAAGATCCATTGAACAAATCCTCATTTAGTTAATGATTCTAAGTTTTGCATTGTTGTTTTTAATTTTTACTACTTAAAATGATGTTATAATTTGTGTAGAAATCTTTGTCACATAGTCTTATTACTTCTGTGTGTTCTCTGGGTGCCGGATGAACTGGGTCCTCTGTAATGAATCCCTCTTTTATATATACCTTCCCTCTCTCTTCCCCAAGCCAGAAGTCACAATTCTAGAGTGCCTTTAGATACTTTAAAGCTTAACCCAAGAACTCATTTTATAAAAACAAAGCTTGATACGTCACAACCCTTCTGTAGGTATTCATTTATTCAAGAAATACTTCTTTCTATTTATTCAGGAAATATTTTTTTTTTTTCTATTGAGTGCCAGCTGTATGGTATGGTATGGGAATGCACCCATGAAAAAGTACACTATCAACAGGAATGCATAATTTAGTCAGGAAGGCAGACGTGTAAGCAGTCATAATTTGGTAAATGCCAGAATAGAAGTGAAATGGGAGAAATACTCAACTTTGGTTTTTTTTTCTGTGGGGACTAGGGAAAGGAGAAGAGGATGGAGAGCTATGATGCAAACCAGGGAAGATTAAAAAGAGTGGGGACATTAACTGGATTTTAAAAAAATTCAGGGTGATTTCTAAGTGAACAAATGGGAAAGAAATTGTAGGCTGTGGAAATAGTGTGTGCAAATACCTAGTGGCTTGAAAAACCATGATAAATCTTGAGGGATCTGCGTCTGCTTTCCAAGTTTGGTTTGACCAAACCTGGCAGAGACTCCATAGATGGGGAGTACAAGCTATTTACTGGCAGACAGGGCTTCCCTGGTGGCTCAGATGGTAAAAGTCTGCCTGCAATGTGGAAGACCTGGGTTTGATCACTGGGTTGGGAAGATCCCCTGGAGAAGGAAATGGCAACCTGCTCTGGTACTCTTGCCTGGAAAATTACATGGGTGGAGAAGCCTGGTAGGCTACAGTCCATGGGGTCGCGAAGAGTTGACTGAATGACTTCACTCACTCACTCACTGGCCGACAAGGACCGGATAATGGACCTGGTATGTCATAGCAAAGAATTTGGACTTCTTCCTGTAAACTGAAGAAACACTTTAGAAGGGAAATTCTCATGGTATAGAGGCTGGATTAGACAAAGTTTCTGAAAGTATACAGACCAGTTACTGAATAATCCAGATTAAAGTTTATGCAAGCTGAAATTTAGGCACTGGTATTAGAGGTGAAAGGAAATGATAGATTTGCGTTGTATTTACATGGTCAAAATTACCTGGTGATCAGTGAAGGGAAAACAGGTAGCCAGTTGCATTTAGAATTTCTGCTTGAATGACTGCATTAGCATCACCAACAGAATTAGGAAATACCAGATTTGTGGGTTCTGGATCTTGTGTTTGGTTTTGGATGTATGACGGTACATAGGTGATTATGTCCAACAGATGGTAGAAAATGCAGCTTCTGGCCTTAAGAGAGCTGGACCAGGAATACAGGTTTGGGAGTCATTGTCACTTTATGGGATGGTACCTGTGTAGTACAGGTGAGGTTATCTAGAAGAGTACATTTGTAAGAGAGCTGAGGAAAGGCAGTAGTCTTAGAATTATGACAGAAGAAAATAATATGTTGAAGGAGTCTGAGAAGAAACAAAAAGTTATGAGGAAGTTCTTTACATAGAAATCAAGGAATTTGAAGAACTCATCTCTGTCATCCTGAGTCTATTCTTGTTTCCTTCAGCTCTAATTATGATAAGGCAAATATTTTCATCTTCCAGAAAATTTAAATCTGAGGTTTTGTGTCATTTCTTTTTATTCTCCTTGTCCACAGGTTAAAGTTTTAGAATAATATCGCTTTTAAGGCCTGTCTCTCTGACACTGAATTTCCTTCCATTCTTTATACGCACTCTACTCTGTCCATCAGGTTTTTGCAGGTACTATTTCCTTTTCCTAAAACATCCTTCCTCTTGTCTTTCATCTGTCTTGTACTGTTTGTGTTTCTCTTTAAACATTGCATTTCAGGGAGGCCTTTTTTGTCCCTTAGATAAAGTCATATCTGTCTGCGGTAACTTCTTAAGTAATACTTATCATTTGTCACTAATCTTTGTTGCTGTCACTGTTCCTCTTCTGCTCAAAGTGCAAGTCTAGGAATTGTGTTTACCACTGAATCAACTAACCTGACATAGTGCCTAGCATATTCTAAGTGCTCAATAAAAACATTTTGAAGGCGTGAGCGACATAGTGGTCATTTAAGTAAGGAATCAGAAAGGTTCATTCAGAGGGGAAGAGCTGAGATGTGAATGGTCAGTAAGGAAGGAGGGGGATGTAGACCACTTTTTGAAGCAGCTTAGCTATGAAGGGAAAAGGAAATGAGACACAGATGTTTCTTCCACTGTTTCTGTTTTTTTTTTCCTTCCATTGAGTCTGATTACAGTTTTTCAGTTATTATTCTTTAAACTTGTCTTATCACCCAATTGACCCAGGAGTGTTGTGAGTTTAGAGAAGGAATTTGACTAAGAAGGCAGTCAAGACAGAATTTGGGGAATTGAAAATTTAGAAAAATTAGACGTGAAAACTTAGGTTGGAATTGTTGGGGATCAAAAGGTAGGGGATAAATTTCAAACCTCCTTCTCTACCTTTCTTTTTCCTTCCTCTTTTCTTCTCTTCTCTGAAATAGAGTCTCCATTGATTTCCAGTCCCAGTTGTTCCCTATGGGTATGGTAGGATGAGGCACATTGATGAATAGGGAGCTAGAATGGAGCCAGGAGATGACAGTGGAAAGGGGTGAAGATTCAACCAATGTTTATAGAGGGCCTCTTATATGCCAGACACTGTTCTGGGGTCTTGGAATATACCAGTGAGCAGTGCAGACAAAGATTCTTGTCCTCATGGAATTACATTGTAGAGGAGAGAGAGAGTGAATAAACAATAAGCATAATAAATAAGCTGTATAGGATGTGAGAAGGTGACTAAAGATGTAGAAACAAGAAAAAGCTGAACAAATTAAGGGGTTCAGGGTTGCCAGGGTGAGATCAGCAAGGTAGGTTGAGAAATGATATTAGAATGAGCATTGTGGGCCACACTGAGAAGCAGTCAGTTCAGTTCAGTCACTCAGTCGTGTCCGACTCTTTGTGACCCCATGAATTGCAGCACAGCAGGCCTCCCTGTCCATCACTAACTCCTGCAGTTCACTCAGACTCACGTGCATTGAGTCGGTGATGCCATCCAGCCATCTCATCCTCTGTTGTCCCCTTCTCCTCCTGCCCCCAATCCCTCCCAGCATCAGGGTCTTTTCCAATGAGTCAGCTCTTCGCATGAGGTGGCCAAAGTACTGGAGTTTCAGCTTTAGCATCATTCCTTCCAAAGAACACCCAGGACCGATCTCCTTCAGAATGGACTGGTTGGATCTCCTTGCAGTCCAAGGGATTCTCAAGAGTCTTTTCCAACACTACAGTTCAGAAGCATCAATTCTTCGGCGCTCAGCTTTCTTCACAGTCAACTCACATCCCTACATGACCACAGGAAAAACCATAGCCTTGACTAGATGGACCTTTGTTGGCAAAGTAATGTCTCTGCTTTTGAATATGCTATCTAGGTGGGTCATAACGTTCCTTCCAAGAAGTAAGCGTCTTTTAATTTCATGGCTGCAATCACAAGGTTAGGTTTGAGTAAAAGACTTTAGGCAAATAAGAAGTTGGCTAAGCTAATATCTGGGTAATTAGAGGAAGCCTTAAATATCTCTCTATCTTACTGAATCACCTAACCATCTCTACAGCTAAATTGTAAGCTTAGTGTTAGGAGTTACAACTGAGACACCGTCATTGCCATCATTGCATCTCATTGGCTGGTGCAGGGATACAAATCATTGTGATTTTAATTAAGTTCAGCAGTTGTATGTAACTTACCTAATTCTTATTTCCCTGGTCATTTTTTGATAGCATGAGTTTGGAAATAAAAGATGTGTGTCTGCTTCTATCTTTCCCCACTGGTGTTCTCTTATTTTTATTTCATAGGTTCAGTATTTTCATTTTAACCATCATTTCCAGTGATGAAGACAAATGTGATAGAATATAGATCAATTTATAGTAGATTCTTAGTGAAAAGAAATAGAGGAAAACAACAGAATGGTAAAGACGAGATCTCTTCGAGAAAATTAGAGATACCAAGGGAATATTTCATGCAAAGGTGGGCTCAATAAAGTACAGAAATGGTATGAACCTAACAGAAGCAGAAGATGTTAAGAAGAAGTGGCAAGAATACACAGAAGAACTATACAAAAAAGATCTTAACGACCCAGATAATCACAATGGTATGATCACTCACCTAGAGCCAGATATCCTGGAATGCAAAGTCAAGTGGGCCTTAGGAAGCATCACTATGAACAAAGCTAGTGGAGGTGACGAAATTCCAGTTGAGCTATTTCAAATCCTAAAAGATGATGCTGTGAAAGTGCTGCACTCAATGTGCCAGCAAATCTGGAAAACTCAGCAGTGGCCACAGGACTGGAAAAGGTCAGTTTTCATTCCAGTCCCAAAGAAAGGCAATGCCAAAGAATGCTCAAACTGCTACACAATTGCACTCATCTCACACTGTAGCAAAGTAATGCTCAAAATTCTCCAAGCCAGGCCTCAACAGTACATGAACTATGAACTTTGAGATGTTCAAGCTGGATTTAGAAAAGGCAGAGGAACCAGAGATCAAATTGCCAGCATCTGTTGGATTATAGAAAAAGCAAGAGAATTAAAAAAAAAAACGTGTATTTCTGCTTTATTGACTATGTCAAAGCCTTTGACTGTGTGGATCACCACAAACTGTGGAAAATTCTGAAAGAGATGGAAATACCAGACCACCTGACCTGCCTCCTGAGAAATCTGTATGCAGGTCAGGAAGCAACAGTTAGAACTGGACATGGAACAACAGACTGGTTCCAAAGAGGCAAGGAGTACGTCAAGGCTGTATATTGTCACCCTGCTTATTTAACTTATATGCAGAGTACGCTGGGCTGGATGAAGTACAAGCTGGAATCAAGATTGCTGGGAGAAATATCAATAACCTCAGATATGCAGATGACACCACCCTTAAGGAAGAAAGCAAAGAAGAACTAAAGAGCCTCTTGATGAAGATGAAAGAGGAGAGTGAAAAAGTTGGCATAAAGCTTAGCATTCAGAAAACTAAGATCATGGCATCTGGTCCCATCACTTCATAGCAAACAGGTGGGGAAACAATGGAAACAGTGTCAGACTTTATTTTTTTGGGCTCCAAAATCACTGCAGATGGTGACTGCAGCCATGAAATTAAAAGATGCTAATCCTTGACAGAAGAGTTACGACCAACCTAGACAGCAAATTAAAAGAAGAGACATTACTTTACCAACAAAGGTCTGTCTAGTCAAGGCTATGGTTTTTCCAGTAGTCATGTATGGATGTGAGAGTTGAACTGTGAAGAAAGCTGAGCGCTGAAGAATTGATGCTTTTGAACTGTAGTGTTGGAGAAGACTCTTGAGAGTCCCTTAGACTGCAGGGAGTTCCAACCAGTCCATCCTAAAGGAAATCAGTCCTGAATATTCATTGGAAGGACTGATGTTAAAGCTGAAACTCCAATACTTTGGCCACCTGATGGGAAGAACTGACGCATCTGCAAAGACTCTGATGCTGAGAAAGACTGAAGGTGGGAGGAGAAGGGAATGACAGAGGATGAGATGGTTGGATGGCATCACCGACTCGATGGACATGAGTTTGAGTAAACTGCTGAGTTGTTGATGGACAGGGAGGGCTAGTGTGCTGCAGTCCATGGGGTAGCAAGGAGTCAGACACGACTGAGCGACTGAACTGAACTGATTTTACTTTTGCTTTCAGAATTTTTATAAGTTTCGCTCTAAGCTTTAGATTGCAGTTTCAGATCAAAAACGAGGAAGAGAAACGTGATATTTATTAACTTATTAACAAGTGATACTTTTATTTCAGGGCTTTGTTGTCAATTTGAGAATTTAGTTCTAGATCAGATAAATTGGAGCAGTCACTTTCACTTGGCTGCATTGGACTACTTTTGAGTTTTGACATGTTTGAATGTCATTACGGGGCTGTTGCTTTTCGATTATGTGAAGTACTAATTATGTTTGAGAGTGTAGATAACTCTTTGAAAAAGGCAAGATTAATTTAGGTCTAATATAACTCTATTTCTGTTAAATGTCATAATCTCCCACTGAGATTTTGAAAATATGATGTGGGAAGTCGGCTGATAGCCCAGTCTATCCTTGGAGGTGTTTGGGCCCATGACTCATACTGGCCTCCACCTTCTAACATTTTTATAAAAATAAAATTGGATTAAAATGACTAAGAGTGACTAATGTTTGTTTAGCTCTTTAAAAATCAGTATATTACTTGTTTCTCACAATAGTCCTATGAGATAGGTGGGACAGATGTATTGTCGTCTCTGATTTACCCAAGAAGAAACTTACTATTTCCTCTAGGTCTTACAGTTAATAGGTGGCACTATGAGGACATGAAGCCGGATCTTCTGACTCCCTATTTCTGTTCTTTCTACTAAAGCAAACTGCCTCAGGACTACATCTTTAAATTCATTGCTGTATACATAGCCCTTAACACATTGCCCAGCATGTAAAAAGCTCTAAACAAATTATGGGCAGATGGTCAGATGAAACTTGGCAGCCTTATCCTTCTCCTAAGAGGTGAGAGACTTTTTGGACTGATTTGAATATGCATATAAGTTTCAGGTCTCAACATCAACTTTCAGAAGTACTTTCTTCTGGTTACCCACCTGGTCATTACTCTTACCCTGAAATTTTCCAAATTGGAGCTCAGGCTTGGTTTGCTTTTACTGTGGAGATTAATTTAGCTTATAGCCATCCTACATGTTAATAAGTAAAAGAGAAACTATTCTTGTTCTTGGTTGTTAGACACCCTTACTTATGTGCCTTCTCTTGTGCTCATTTTGTTGGAAACTTAGACTTATTGTTACCTGGTTAACTGGGTCCCATAGACTAGATTTGGTAAGCTAAGTTAAATAAAATGCTAATTATTGCATGCAGTAGAATAGCCTGCCTTTTGTAGTATTAGCTAGTTACTTCTGCTGCTGCTGCTGCTGCTAAGTCGCTTCAGTCGTGTCCGACTCTGTGCGACCCCATAGACGGCAGCCCACCATGCTCCCCCGTCCCTGGGATTCTCCAGGCAAGAACGCTGGAGTGGGTTGCCATTTCCTTCTCCAGGGCTATAATCTACAGAGTCACAAAGAGTCGGACATAGTGACTGAGCACACACACACACACATAAACCTTAATGTGTGTTATATGTAAACACATTATGTATAGAATATTATGTGGAATATATATTTGATAATGTACTTTTTCATTTAACAGTGTGTCACAACTTTTCATGTGACTATACACATTTAATATTTGTATTATTTCCTTGTATCTGTACAGTGTTTAATTCATTATTGCTGAACAAGTAAATCATCTCCAGTGTTTCCTTATTAAGCATACTGTGATCCATACCACTGAAAAAATTCTCTTCACATATCCTTAATTATTTCTTTAAGTAAATGTCTAGAAATAAGTTTTCTGAGTTATGTTAAGCTTTTAGTGAATTTGACCAATTATTTCCCCCCCAAAGTTGTACCCACTAACAGTGATTAAGTATTTATATATTCCCTACCTCTTTTTTATTATTAATAATTAATGTATTTCTGCCACCTTATTTTACACTTCTATTTTTATGTTTCTTTTTTGCCTACCTTTTTTAATCTTAACTCAAGCCCTTTTCTCCCTTTTCCTTTGCCACTAAGGCCTCCTTAATGACAAAGGATACTTAATTCAGTTTAAACAATCCTCTAGAAGGAATGCTCCACTTGATAAAAATCAGTCTGTATTAGGAAAGGACTTCTTTTCAGACACAAGTAAGTATCCTGACAGACTAGGCTCTAGTATATCCTGAGATAAAAGTCATTTGGACAGATTTGGGGTCACCCTAACAGTCAGGCCTTAGATCTGAATATGTCTGCCTGGTAGTGAGGCGAAGCCTGCAATACAGCCTCCTTCAGCAGAGAGGGAGCACCTGTCTAGATTTGGAAGGCAGCTTGGAAGTAACTTACTCCACAAAAATTAAGGAATTTGGGAGCTGGCAGGAACCTCTTACACAGTACATATGTCCCCTACCCTTTCCTTTATAAGGTATCATTTAACATTTAAATAATAAAGACATGCTATGTTTCGAAGCAGTTGGTTTCTACTTAAGTACTATAAAAAACTTTCCTGTATGGATCTGAAATCTGTCCCATTGAAACTCAAACAAAGCAGGTAAATCTTTAATTCTTTGCTGTTACCCCACCAAATACTACCCTCATACCTAAAGTATGCAATGCATAAGGGGTGCTGAGTGAATAAATGTTAAAATTATTAATGACTTATCTTTATATTAAATTTTCATCTGGCGAATATGCTAAGTGGCTCCCTTCTTTATGATATTTTGTTCTCATAAATTTGATGATCTTATTGGAAGTGATTTCCTTAAAATTTATGTAACTTACAGTCTACAGTATGTATTTATGACCTCCCTTTTTCCTAAAAAGATTTATAATAGAAGTAAAATGAAGCACTTTACTTTATTCTTGCCACAGTATGAAGTACTGCATTGTGTTCTGAATATATCACTTGCAACATTTATTTTTGAATTTAAAAAATATCATACCTTTATAGAGATTTGAAGAAAGACTCTAAGTCGCCTATACCATGACTTTTGTAATGAATCTAATATTTTAACTACTATCGTTTTTGTTGGGCATCAAACTTGGAGTTCATGGTCAAAGCATATAGCAATCAGAATAGTGGTAAGAGTCTGGAATCTGTATGTGGCATGTTGGGAAAATTAGCATGTTTCATCCATAGATAGAAAGGAGTTTTTCTATTTCTATCTGAGCCATGTTAAAATTAGGACTAGGCCCATGAGTGCCATAGGAACTCAACACATACTTACTGAATAAATCAATGAATGTAGATATCTGAAATTTTCATAGGAGGAATAGAATAAACCAGCGTTATCTCACAAACCAAAACTGGGACCACTGAGGAGAGAGCACCCAGTCTTCACCACTAGACCACCAGGGAGGCTGAAGAGAAATTAATAGGAAAGTTGCAATTTTGCTTATCATAAAAAGCCTTTATACAACTAAATTTATTCTAAAGACGAATGTATCAAATTGACCAAATGACTTCCATCTTCCTCCTCCTACCTCGCTTCAGTCGTGTCCGACTCTGTGCGACCCCACAGATGGCTGCCCACCAGGCTCCTCTGTCCCCGGGATTCTCCAGGCAAGAAGATTGGAGTGGGTTGCCATTTCCTTCTCCAATGCATGAAAGTGAAAAATGAAAGTGAAGTCGCTTAGTCGTGTCCGACTCTTAGCCACCCCATGGACTGCAGCCTACCAGGTTCCTCCGTCCATGGAATTGTGCAGGCAAGAGTACTGGAGTGGGGTGCAATTGGCTTCTCCAATGCCTTCCATGCTGCTGCTGCTGCTAAGTCACTTCAGTCGTGTCCAACTCTGTGTGACCCCACAGATGGCAGCCCATCAGGCTCCCCCATCCCTGGGATTCTCAAGGCAAGAACACTGGAGGGGGTTGCCATTTCCTTCTCCAGTGCATGAAAGTGGAAAGTGAAAGTGAAGTCGCTCAGTCTTGTCTGACTCTTCGTGACCCCATGGACTGCAGCCTACAGGCTCCTCCAGACTTAAGTAAAAGAAAATTGCTTTTTAGAAAAAAGACTGAATTAGATGATTTCCAAAATTTCCTCCAAACTAAGATTCTCATAGAACAGTATCTCTAGAGTAGTTTTAGTTTTCTTTTTCCCTCCCTACCTACTTACTTATTTGTTTTTGTTGAGGAGTAATTGACTTACAAGTCTTCCCGAGTGGCTCAGTGGTAAAGAATCTGCCCACCAAGCAGGAGACAGGTTTGATCCCTGGACCCTGGAGATCCCTGGAGAAGGAAATGGCAACCCACACCAGTATTCTTGCCTGGCTGGGAAATCCTGTGAACGAAGAGCCTGTCAGGCGGCTATAGTCCATGGGGTCACAATGAGTCAGATATGACTTAGAGACTGAACAGCAGCAGCAGCAGCAATTGATTTACAGTATTAGTTTCAGATGTGCTACAGAGTGATTCGGTAATTTTATACGTTACAAAATGATCACAGCAGTGAGTCTGGTTATCTGTTACCATGCAAATTTATTACACACTATTATTGACTGTATTCCCTATGCTGTACTTTACATCGCTGTGACTTACTTATTTTGTGACTGGAAGTTTATACCTTTTAATCTCCCTGGCTTATTTTACTCATCTCTCATCCCCCTCCCCTCTGGCAACCCACCAGTTTGATCTGTGAGTCTGTTTCTGTTTTGTTTTGTGCTTTAGATTCCACATATAGGAGAAATCAAAGTGTTTGTCTGACTTACTTCACTTAGCACAGTATCCACAAGATTATATATATTGTTGCAAATGAGAAGATTTCATTTTTTATGGCTAAGTAATATACTTGTGCCTGTGTGCGCACGTGTGTGTGCTTTTGTGTGTGTGTATCTCCACTTGGGTTACTTTCATATCTTGGCTGTTGTAAATAAATCTGCAGTGAATAGTCGCATGCAGTGTGTATCTTTTAGAGTCATTGTTCTTGTTATCTTCCCATAGATTCCCGGAAGTGATATTCCTTCGTCATGTGTCGGTTCTATTCAATATTTTTGAATTTTTGAGAAACCATCATACTGTTTTCCATAGTGGCTGCTCCAAGTTACATCCCACCAGCAGTGCACAAGGGTTCCCTTTTTCCCATACCCTTGCCAGCTCTTTTTATTTGTTTTCTGTTTGATAATAGCTATTCTGACAGCTGTGACATTGTGGTTTTGATTTGCATTTCACTGATTAGTGGTGAAATAATCAGTGTATTTTTTCATATGCATGTTGGCCGTCTATATGTCTTTTGAAAAGTATCTATTTCAGGCCCTCTGTCCATTTTTTTAATTGAGTTTTTTTTTTTTTTTTTTTTTTGATCTTGAGATGTGGAGCTATTTATGTATTTTGGATGTTAACCTCTTATGGGATATATAATTTGCAAGTATATTTTCCTAGTCAGTAGGTAGCATTTTTGTCTTGTTGGTAGTTTCCTTTGCTATGTAAAAGCTTCTTAGTTTGATATAGTTTGCTTTTCTTTAATTTTTGATTTTCTCTTGCTTGAGAATATTAAAAAAAATATTGCTGCAACCAATGTCGAATAGTGTACTGCCTGTATTTTCTTCAGTATTATGTTTTTAGGTCTTACATTTATGTCTTTAATGCATTTTGAGTTTAAGATATATGTAGATGGTGTGAGAAAGTAGTCTTGTAATTCTTTTGCATGTAGCTGTCCAGTTTTCTGAGCATCATTTCTTGAAGAGGCTGTCTTTTCCCAATTTGATATTTTTGCCTCCTTTGCAGTAATTAACCATGTAAGTGTGGGTATCTGGACTCTATTTTATTCCATTGACCTATGTGCCAATACCATACTGTTTTGATTACTGTAGTTTTATAATATAAATAAATCAGGAAGTGTGATACCCCCAGCTTTCTTCTACTTTATCAAGATTGTTTTAGTTATTTGGAGTGTTTTGTGCTTCCATATAAATTTCAGAATTATTTGTTCCAGTTCTGTGAAAAGTGCCATTGGTATTTTTATAAGGATTGCATTGAGTCTGTAGGTAGGATGATGATTTTATTTTGCAGCTTTACTGAATTCATTAGTTTTAATAGTTTTTTGGTGGCATCTTAAGAATTTTCTCTATATATAATATTATGTCATCTACAATTATTGATAGTTTTATGTTTCCTTTCCAATTTCGATTCCTTTTATTATTTTTGTTTTCTGATTACTGTGGCTAGGACTTCCAAAACTATGTTGAATATAAGTGGTGAGAATGGGCATCCTTGTCTTGTTCTTGATTTCACAGGAAATGCTTTCAGCTTTTCACTGTTAAGTATGATGTTCACTGTAGATTGGTCATATATGGCTTTATTATGCTGAGGTTATGTTCCCTTTATACTCGCTTTGTGTAGAGTCTTTATCATAAATGGATGTGGAACTTTGTCAAAAACTTTTTCTGTATCTCTTAAGATGATTATATGATTTTTATTCTTTAGTTTGTTCATGTGGTATATCACATTGATCGATTTGAAGCTATTGAACCATCCTGTATCCCTGGGATAATATCATTTGTTCATAGTGTATAATCCTTTTAATGTATTATTAAATTCAGTGTGCTCATATTTTGTTGAGAGTTTTTGTATCTATGTTCGTCAGTGATATTCTTTAATTTTACTTTTTAAGCTGTCTGATCCTGGAATTGTGTTGGGAAAAATTTTATTACTGATTTAATTTCATTATTGGTAATTGATCTGCTGATATTTTATGTTTCTTCCTGATTCAGTAAGAGTTTGTATGCTTCTAGGAATTTGTGCGTTTCTTCTGGGTAGTCCATTTTATTGGTGTATGATTGTTTGTAATATTCTCTTATGATCCTTGGATATATGTGGTGTCAGTTGTAACTTCTCTTTCTTTTCTGATTTTGTGTCTTTTTTTTTTTTTTTCTTGATGAGTCTGGCTAAAGGTGTATCTGTTTTCTTCATATTTTCAAGGAGCCAGCTCTTAGTTTTATTGATCTTTCACATTTAAAATTTTTTTCTATTTCTGCTCTCATTTTTATTATTTCTTTTCCTTTTCAAACTTTCAGTTTGTTTGTTCTTATTTTTCTAGTTTCTTTAGGTGTGTGGTTAGATGTTTGAGATTTTTCTTGTTTCCTGAGGCAGACTTGTATCTGTATAAACTCTTTCTAGATGTTTGAGATTTTTCTCGTTTCCTGAGGCAGGCTTGTGTCTGCATAAACTCCTTCTAGATGTTTGAGATTTTTCTTGTTTCCTGAGGCAGGCTTGTACCTGTATAAACTCTTTCTAGATGTTAGATTTTTCTCGTTTCCTGAGGTAGGCTTGTATCTGTATAGACTCTTCCTAGATGTTTGAGATTTTTCTCGTTTCCTGAGGCAGGCTTGTGTCTGTATAGACTCTTTCTAGAATCACTTTGCTGCATCCTGTAGGTTTTGGATGACTGTGCTTCCATTTTCATTTGTCTCCAGGTATTCTTAGAGTTTCCTCTTTGGTTTCTTCAGTGGTTAATAGCATATTGTTTCGGAGAAGGCAGTGGCACCCCTACTCCAGTACTCTTGCCTGGAGAATGCCAGGGATGGGGGAGCCTGGTGGCCTGCTGTCTATGGGGTCACACAGAGTCGAACACGACTGAAGTGACTTACCAAGAGCAGCAGCATATTGTTTAGCCTCCATGTGTTTGTATTTTTTGCAGCTTTTTTCCCTTGTAGTTCATTTCTAATCTAATGTCATTGAAAAAGATGCTTGCTATGATTTCATTCTTCATGACTGAGCAACTGAACTAAAGTTTATTGAGATTTGTTTTGTGGGCTAGCATCTAATCTATCCTGGAGAATTTTGTTTCACTATCCCGTAAATGTCAGTAATATTTTAGGATTTCTGATCTTGAATTTTTTTTCTCCTAACTCTTTGTACTCTTCTTAGGTTATGTCATCTACTGGCCTGGATTCAGTATTGTTTATGATGCCCAGTCTGCCTCCAATCCATGTTAGTTCTTGAGCCTCAGGAGCTATTAAGTGGCTTACAGGATAGTCCATATATATGCAGTTAGTTTTCTATTGTTGTTGTTCAGTGGCTCAGTCATGTTTGACTCTGTGACCCCATATACTGTAGCCAGGCTTCCCTGTCCTTCACTGTCTTCCAAAGTTTGCTCAAACTCATGTCCATTGAGTTGGTGATGCCATCCAACCACCTCATCCTCTGTCTCCCCCTTCTGCTCTTGCCCTTAATCTTTCCCAACATCAGGGTCTTTTCCAATGAATTGGCTCATCTTTAGGAACCTGGAGTGTAAATATGTTCGTATCTGAGCCCCTCATCCAGGTTCCTTCACTGTCCTTCCCCTTCACCCGTGAAGTGTGTCCATTTTCTGTGTTTGTCATCTTAGTGAATGGAATCACAGTGTTTATTCACTTGTACAATCCAGAAACTAGGGGTTACCTCGACTTGCTGTTCCTTTGCATTTCACGTTAAATAATTTGCTGATTCCTAATGGAGACAAGCTGGAGTAGAGTATAGCAGAGGAGGTAGACAGAAGTTAATGAATTTGCTTTATATTTTTAAAATACTAGTGTTTTCTGAGTTATTGGATGTGAGGAATGTGAAGGAAAGAAATGAAGAATGACCTTGGGTTTTGTGCTTAAGCAACTGACTGGCTGCAGTAAATTTTATTTTGATTGGGAATTTGTGAGGATGAAAGTGTTTGTGGAGCAGGGATAATTGAATGTTATATGTTAGGTGTGTTAGGGTTGGCATGCATGTCAGGTTTCCTTGGATTTAGGAGTCTGGAGCTGGGTGAGGAGAGATTAATCCTGGAGATGGTTGTTAAAGCCATAGGACTACATAGTAGAATGTTAGATAAAGAAAAGATGAGACTCTGTTCATATGGAATTAAATTCAGTAAATAGAGTATCCTAATGGATAGGTTGGTGTAATGATTTGAAAGTAAGGCCCGTTAGTGTGATTTTATAATTTTTTTTTCCCAGTAACATTTAGCTGTTCAATATCAGTATGGAGCTAGTGATAATCAAGTTTAATCAGACAAGGATTTTGCTAGACTAGCATGATAGAGGATAAGAGAAGGAATTTAAGGCTGTTTGTAAGGGAGAGATTATAAATGGAGTGGTGGACCATGGAACCCTGACAATTAAGATGTCAGGACTTGAAAGATGTAATTGGTAGTCATGGGAATGCACTAGATTAATGAGGGGGAAGAATCACTGGAATGGGAGGACTTTCTTAAATTATATCTTTGTATTCTTTGTTGATAACTCAAAATTTAATTATTTTTTAGTCACATTAAAAATCTTACAGCATGTGGGAAAGTTCGTGGTTTACAAAACTGACAACTGCATAATACTGTTAAAATAGAAATGGTTTAGTTAGGAAGACAAACATCTTGGTACAAGCAGAATTTTAATTTCACTATGCATTGAAAGTCCAAGGCAGAAGAGTTTGAGTAAAGTACTTCTCTGGTAGTAAACTGACTTGGAAATATTAAGAGATAAGGGAAGTACCCTGGCAATGAGGATAGAAAATTAATTTAAATAGGAAGGCTCTTCTATGGATTGTATAGTGACGCTGATCCTATTTTTTTTTTCCCTTTAATGATTTTAATTCCTGATTAAAAAGAGTTAAATAAACTATAGTGAAATACTTTATTAGACTTTTGGGTGTTTAGTATACCCTTAAGTTTAAGTGTTAGCATATAGCAATAACCTCCAAGATAAGTGGGAATCAGAAATAATTTAGATCTTCTTGTAGAGGTGTTGTGGTATTCATTAGTTCCTCTTAGAAATGCAGCACAGAATCTTCAAATTCTTGTGCGTTATAAGTTAAGAAACAAAAATACTTGAGAATATCTAGTTTCTTTAGGTGTATTGACACTTAATTTGTCAAAAGGAAATGTTGGTTTCAAAAACTAGTACTACGTATGACTCCACTGGATTAAAGTGTGAAATTGTATAGTTAAATTTCTGAAAGATCTCTTTAGTAAATTGAATCTGTAAAGTCTCTGTTTAGAAGATCTTTTTTTTTTTTTTTTTTTGAAAGCCTCTTTGCCTTTCATTATAAAAGAGCCTGGTACTGCTTTCTGTTTTAAAAATCCAGCTGGAAAATTACAGAGTATGAACTTTTGCCCATCGGGTCTTAATCTGGAAAGAACAGAAATATGTCTTCAAAATGGAGACTAACACTTAAGTGTTTATCCTGTCAGTGGAACCTTTAGCTTATATTCTTTACTTTTATTTCTGTAATGACAAATAGTATATTTTGGCTTATACATAGTGTAGCTGAATTTTAAAATACCATCTTCATTTTATGTGATTCCGTGATTGTTCAAACTTTTCAATGATCTGTTCCTTTCTGAGTCCCTCAGAAGCTCTTAAAAATGGTATCCTTGGTTCCTGCATCTTCATTTTGGGTCTTTTAAGTTGAAATACAACATATTTGAATTGTTTCTAATCATAAATATTGGCACAATATTCTGAAAATATCAATATACTTAATATAATTTTACATGTATTCTTTTAAAAATAACTAATAGGCTTAATTTGAGTACAGTTTTCTATTTATAGACTTGTTGAGCAGATACATAGTTATATGTATCCACACCTCACCCACCCACCCACGCAGTTTCCCCTTTTATTAATGTCTTGCATTAAGTGTGGTATATTTATTACAATTATTCAGCCAATATTGATATATTGTTATAGTTCATAGTTTACGTGAAGGTTTGTTCTTTATGTTGTACAGTTCTGTGGATTTTGACAGATACATAATGACGTGTATCCGTTACAGTTTCATACCGAGACTAGTTTCACCATTCTGAAAATTTTCAGCACTTCACCTATTCATCACTTTTCACCCAAACCCCTGGCAACCATTGTTCTTTTTCCTTTTTCTATTGTTTGCCTTTTCTAGAATGTTGTATAGTTGGACTCATATAGTATATAGCTTTTTCAGACTGATGTTTTTCATTTAATATGCATTTAAGGTTCTGCCATATCTTTTCATGGCTTGACGACTCATTTCTTTTTTGTTGTTTTGTTTTGGGGTTTTTTGTTTGTTTAAAAAAATTTTTTTATATTAAAGTGTAGCTGATTAACAATGTTGTGATTGTTAGGAATTCAGCAAAGAGATTCATCCATACATATGCATGTGTCCATTCTATGGCTCATTCCTTTTTTTTAAAATTTTTAATTGGAGGATAAGTGCTTTACAATGTTGTGTTGATTTTTGCCATATAACAACATGAATAAGCCATGTAAGTACACATATACCCCCTCCCTCTTGAAACTCCCTCGTACTCCCACCGTTTCTTTTTATCACTGAATAATATTCTACTATATGGATATAAAATGCTGAAAGATCTTAGGAACTGGGAAAAGACTTGAGATGATTCTTTTGTTAAGGACAGGGAAGAAGAGAGGGTAGGAATGGTTGTGAGCCTTCTGGCTGTCTCTTCTCATTTTTCTAAATGTGTTTGCAGTTGGGGGGAAGGATAGCATTGATAAGGGTGAGGTCAAATGTTTTCTCTTCCTGAGACTTCTCCTTACCCTGTTTACCCTGATGAGGAAAATATATGAACTTATCACAAAATATTTGAGACTGCTACTGTAGAAAAAAATCCTTTTTTTCTTCTACCTTTCTGTTTGTGACTGCCTCTGCGTTGCTGTCCCCATGCTTTTATTTTTCTCACCATCTATGTGTCACTTCTAAAAATATCCCTTTTGACACTATCTTTCCTATAGTCTTTGTTATTCCTCTATTCCCTTCCCTTTTCTTTCCCTCTCTCCTTTGGTAACATGACCGACTTAATCTAGCAAAAAGAGTGTAATCATACTGTCCTGTTCTATCAAATGCTCCTTATTTTTTAGGGGTGTCAAAATTCATGTTCAAATCTAATATACTGAAGTGAAAAATGTTCTAGATTATTAAATTCCATTTCCACATATGATGTGCCACTGAGTGTAATAAAATGAACACTCATGTTAGCATCATCTAATATGTTCCTCGGTGGCTCAGATGGTAAAGAATCCGCCTGTAAAGCCGGCAACCTGGGTTTGATCTCTGGCTAGGAAAGATCCCCTGAAGAAGGAAATAGCAACCCACTTCTTGCCTGAGAATTCATGGACAGAGGAGCCTGGTGGGCTATAGTCCATGGGGTCGCAAAGAGTCAGAGATGATTGAGCGAATATACACGACAGTATGCAGGCACAGTGTTTTTAGACCATTTTGGCAGTATGTGTTGATGGCCTTAAATGTTCATATTTATACCCTTGACCTAGTCATTTCATTAGAATCCATTAAAACATATTAAATAATGAAAAAACTATGTATAATATCCTTAATATCTAGCAGTAAGAATGATTTTATGAAACACTCAAAATTATATATTGCACTGAGAAAATACATAATTTTTTAAAACTAATACAAATCTGTACCTATAATCGAACTTGGCAGACATAGATTTAACATCTAAGCTAGGCATGAGTGTGCTACTGCTGCTGCTAAGTCGCTTCAGTGGGTCCGACTCTGTGAGACTCCATAGATGGCCGCCCACTAGGCTCCTCTGTCCCTGGGATTCTCCAGGCAAGAATACTGGAGTAGGTTGCCATTTCTTTCTCCAAGGCATGAGTATAAATCCCAATAATTATTTTTCAGAGCAATATGGCAATATGTCCAGTTTAAATCCATATACCTTTAGACGTAGCAATTATGCTTATAGGTTGCCTTACTGATAGACTTTGATATGTGCTAAAAGATTTGCTGTGATAATCATTGAAGTATTATTTATACCAAGTCTGTCCATGATATTTTGTTAAGTGGTACATATTTTCTTTTCTAGGAATTTATTTGAGGGAAATAATCAAGGCTATAGATAGATACAAAGCTATAAGATATATATATATATATCTATTTCTAATTCCAAAATAATATTAAAATCCTAAGTCCTATTAAACCCTAATCCTATTAAAAGTCCATTAATAGCAGATGAGTTAAATAAATTATATGTACCATCAGTGGAAAATTAGGCAGCGTTACACACTATAAAGAAAGCTGAGCACCGAAGAATTGATGCTTTTGAACTATGGTGTTGGAGAATACTCTTGAGAGTCCCCTGGACTGTAAGGAGATCCAACCAGTCCATCCTAAAAGAAATCAGTCCTGAATATTCAGTGGAAAGACTGATGTTGAAGCTGAAACTCCAATCCTTTGGCCACCTGATGTGAAGATCTGACCTCACTGGAAAAGACCCTGATGCTAGGAAAGATTGAAGGTGGGAGGAGAAGGAGCCAACAGGATGAGATGGTTGGATGGCATCACCAACTCGATAGACATGAGTTTGAGAAAACTCCGGGAGTTGGTGATGGACAGGGAGGCCTTGGGTTCTGCAGTCCATTGGGTCGCAAAGAGTTGGACACGACTGAGCGACTGAGCTGAACTGAACTGCAAACCATATTGTAGAAGACTGTGATAACACATCTTGTACAACACATACACATTTGAGCACACACACAGGGCCAAAAAGGAAAATGTAGACTAAATTTAGCTTTTTTCTCTGGATAGTAAGATACACGATTTGATATTTTTATTTTCCTTTAATGACCTGACTATATTTATAAAATATATAAAAACCATGAATTTTTTTTTTATTGAGAAAAGTTAAGTGTAAGAAAAAGACTTGGAAGGAAACGAAAATTTTAAACAGTAGTTGTCTTTCAGTGGTGGGATTAAAGGTAGTTGTGTGTGTGTGTGTGTGTGTGTGTCTATTTTTTCTATATTTTTCCTTACTGGGAAAATAATTATTCTCATTTCATTGGAAATAAAGACTTTATTTTTCAACTTTGTTAAAAGCCTGATTCATAAGTAGCTAATTAACAAAGTACCAAGTAACTTTTATATAGTTGACAGACTTTAAAATTTTTGTTTTCATTTTTATTTTAGGCCAGAAATGTACATACGGGAGAGTTGGCTGCAGTAAAAATTATCAAATTGGAGCCTGGTATGTATTAAAA
The DNA here is from genome assembly GCA_006408695.1 of Aepyceros melampus. Taxonomy (NCBI): domain Eukaryota; kingdom Metazoa; phylum Chordata; class Mammalia; order Artiodactyla; family Bovidae; genus Aepyceros; species Aepyceros melampus. Next base: position 56,659 of record SJXQ01002296.1, read on the forward strand.
CTCTCAAAATAATTTTTGAACACTTTTCCCCATATATCCTTCCTTGTTTCCCTTCTTCCAAAAGAGTCTTTTTATGTTGTCAGGGCAGTAGGGTATCTCCAGTATGGTTGTATGAAATTCCATTGGAGGTTGTTGATGAAAGACAAATTTGATGCAGTAGTTTTGTTACTAAATTTGTAATATACACATTCAAAAATTGAAAGACACCTTGACAATCTTAAGGTAATTTGCTTTTTAAGATTGTAGTGAAAATTTTAACTTCAGTTTTAGCTTTTATGATAATTTGATTGATTAATAAAGTATTCATTGATTTGGGGAAAATATTTGGTGAAATTTAGGATAATTATATTTTATATGTCATCCATTCCCTCACTGGTTGATACAGGTTTAATAATTCTGGCCTTAGCATAATGCTTTTTTTTTTTTTTAACACTTCTGTCAAAAGGCTGTTTGTTTTAAAAAATATTGGGTAACTTGCTTTGAAAATAAAACTACTATATAAAACTTGAAGCAATTTTTTATTTTGATATCCTAAAAGTTTCTCTTTTTTAAAATGTTATTTATTTATTGGCTATGCTGGGTCTTTGTTGCTGTGTGCAGGCTATTTCTAGTTGCAGAGATCACGGACTACTCTCTAGTTGCAGTGTTCAGGCTTCTTATCGTGGTGACTTCTCATGTTGCTGAGCATGGGCTCTAGTGTGCACGGGCTTAAGTAGTTGTGGCCAGCAGGCTCAGTTGTTGTGGTTCGGGGGCTCCAGAGCACAGGCTTATTAGTTGTGGAGCACAGGCTTAGTTGCTCCAAGACATGTGGCATCTTCCCAGACCACGGATCAGACCTATGTCCCTTGCATTGCAAGGCGGTTTCTTAACCCCTGGACCACCATGGAATCTCCTAAACATTTCTAATGAGAGCATTACTTTTTTTTTCTCCAGTTTCTTTCTTTTTTTTTTTTTTAATATACTGTGGTAGTCCATTCTAAAGGAGATCAGCCCTGGGTGTTCTTTGGAAGGAATGATTCTAAAGCTGAAACTCCGGTACTTTGGCCACCTCATGCGAAGAGTTGACTCACTGGAAAAGACTCTGATACTGGGAGGGATTGGGGGCAGGAGGAGAAGGGGACGACAGAGGATGAGATGGCTGGATGGCATCACCGACTCGATGGACATGAGTTTGAGTGAACTCTGGGAGTTGGTGATGGACAGGGAGGCCTGGCGTGCATTCATGGGGTTGCAAAGAGTTGGACACGACTTAGCGACTGAACTGAAGTTACACATACTGGGAGGGATTGGGGGCAGGAGGAAAAAGGGACAACAGAGGATGGGATAAGCTGGATGGCATCACCAACTTGATGGACGTGAGTTTGAATGAACTCCGGGAGTTGGTGATGGACAGGGAGGCCTGGCGTGCTGCAATTCATGGGGTTGCAAAGAGTTGGACACGACTGAGCAACTGAGCTGAACTGAAGGTACACATAACATAAAATTTGCCATTCAAACCATTTTTAAGTGTATAAAATACATTCATAATGTTGTGTTACCAAAACAATTATTCATTCCAGAATGTTTCTCACCTGTAAAACTGAAATTCTATACTCATTAAAAAATAACTTCCCATTCCCATCTTTTTGGCAGCCCCTGGCAGCCAACATTATACTTTTTTTTGTCTCTGTGAGTTTGATTACTCTGGGCATTCTCTGTAAGTGGAATAACAGTATTTATATTTTTGTGCCTGGCTTACTTCACTTGACCAAGTGAACCCAGGTCTCCTACATTGCAGGCAGACTCTTTACCGACTGAGCCACCAGGGAAGACCAGTGAAACAGTCCTCAAAGTTCATCCATGTTGTCTCATGTCAGAGTTTTCATCCTTTTCAAGTCTGAATATTGTATTGTGTGTATATACCACATTTTACTTATTCATTCACCTTTTGATGGGACACTTGGGTTGCTTCTACATTTTAGCTGTTGTAAGTAATGATGCTATGAATATGAGCATATAAATATTTCTTCAAGATGCTGCTTTCACTGTTTTCAGTATATACTCAGAAGTGGTATTGCTAGATCATATGGTAATTATGTTTTTATTCTTTTTGAAGGACCATCATACTGTTTTCCATAGTGGCTGTACAATTTATATTCCTATCCATAATACACAAGTATTCCAGTTTCTCCACCTGCTTTCTAATACTTGTAATTTTTCTTCATTTTTATAGCAGCCACCCTAATGGATGTGAGGGGTATTTCATTGTAGGTTATTTTGGGTTTTTTTGCATTTCCCTAAGGATTATTCATGTTGACCACCTTTTCATGTGCATATTGACCATTTGTATATCTGCTTTAGAGAAATACCTACTCAAATCCTTTGCCCATTTTTTAATCAAGTTGTTTTCTGTTGTTGACTTTTAGAAGTTCTCTGTACACTCTAGCTAATCCTTTATCAGAAAAATGGTTTGTAAATATTTTCTCTCATTCTGTGGGTTGCCTTTTTACTCAGTTGATGGTGTCTGTAGATGCACAAAACAGTATAAATTTTCATGAAGTCCAGTTTGTCTATTTTTTCTTTAGTTGCCTTAGCCTTTGGTGTCATACTCAAGAAATGTTGACAAATCCAATACATGAAGCTTTTGCCCTGTGTTCTCTTTGATGAAACAAACAGTCTTAGGTCTTTGATCCATTTTGAGTTTATTTCTGTATATAGTGTTAGGTAAGGGTGTAGCTTCATTCTTTGGATGGAGCCAAAGCAAAAACAATACCCAGTTGTGGATGTGACTGGTAATAGAAG
>SJXQ01002297.1:2079-25132 GCA_006408695.1 Aepyceros melampus
GGGCTGGAAGGCCGACAGCCTGGGCTCCGGGCTCTGCCGGGGTCTGTTGGTATCAGAACAGTCAAACAAGTGAGGCTCATCGAAGCTCCTTTCTCCTTTCTGGCATGCAGTGGGGGTTCTCAGTCCGGTCTCATTGGCACAAACATCCGGTTGCTCCGGGCTGGGCAGACACGTGTGGACGCTGCCCGTGCGCTCAGGGAGGGTGATCTGGACGGTCACCTGGCTCCGTCTGCTGCGCCGGTGGCGGTGGTTCCGGCGGTGCCGCGGGCGAGTCTTCCTGGAAGTCTTGTGATGGCGGCAAAAGCGCAGCCCCTTGAAGTAGTAGAGGAGCAGCCAGCTGGGAAAGGGCCTCCAGGCCTGGTACACCAAGGCCCTGCGGGTCGGACTACGGTACAAGGCGGGCGAGTCGCCCTGGAGCCGGCTGCTGCGGCCTTGGGGCGTGCGGCGGACCAACAGGACTTGGCCTGGGCCCCGGCCCAGCAGGAGGCGAGAAGGCTGTGGGAACCCAGGCTGCGCGGCCTTGTCTGTGCCCCGCCACCAGCCCAGGTACCTGCTCAGGAAGCTGCCCATGCTGGCCGAGCGGCGGGATCAGATCTTTGAGCTGCTTTGGCTTCTAGGAATCCGAGGTCAGCAGACGTGAAGCGCAAGAGGCTCAGGCGACCGTTGGCGTCGGGCTACAGGCTGGCGCGTGTGGTGCTGGCACCTCGGGGTCCTCTGGGCTCGGAGTCCTGCGCACACTAGGACTGTGCCCCCAGACGTAGGACCTCAGCGGCTGCCCCTGCCCTCTGAGCAGAGTGGTTCCTCCAAGCTTCCACTGCAGGCTCTGGATCTTGGCTCTGGGCAGATCAGCCTAGGAGTGCCTGAAATCTTTGTGCTTTATATTTGAAGGGACAAAAATGAAACAGTGTACAAGTTTTTGTATTCTTATCTTTTGAAGTAAAACAGTGACTGAAAAGATAATGATTGGGCAGTGTGAAAATACAGAAACAAAGAATAGCTGTGGGGCTAGGGAACTGGTAACAGTTTAGACTGTAATTCGGCCATATAGCAGAATCACTTGACTCCCAGTTCCTGAAAGATACAGATAAAGGCCTGAAACACATTCCTAAGTTGTTTTTATAGGAGGCTGGCTCCCCACCCCTCAAGGCTTCCTACGCGTCTCAGTGGTAAAAAAGAAAACAAAACCAAAAACAACTCTGCCTGCCAATGTAGGGGATACAGGAAACCCAGGTTCCATCCCTGCACTGGGAAGGTCCCCTGCAGAAGGGAATGGCAAACCATTCTAGTATTCTTGCCTGGGAAATCCCATGGACAGAGGAGCATGGTGGGGTGCAGTCCACGGGATCCCAAAATCAGACATGACTGAATGACTGACCTGGCAAGAGCAAAACTCCCTCCAGTTGGAGAAAACTGCTGACTACAAGGATGTAGATCCTAGACCGGTTGAAACTTGAAAATTTATGATGCTTGAAACTTCACCTTGATGCCATCAATCCAAGAATTGTTCACGAGGTGATCATACCCTGCTCCTTGAAAACTATAAAACTCCTCACTACTCTGTCCAGAGTGGGTCACACAATCTTTAGTTCATTCGCCCACTGTGGCCCCCTTTGCCTGGCAAGCAGTAAAAGCTACTCTTTTATACTTCACCCAAAACTCTCTCTGTGTTTCTGTTCAGCAGTGTTGAACAGAGACCAAGTTTAGGCAACAAAAACATAATCTGTACCAGGTCTTGAAAACTACAGAAAATTGACAGAAGGACATTCTCTTTCAGTATGTAAAAAAGAACACAATGCACTTGAATGCTCCTTTAAGGGAAAGGAGTGAATTTCCTTGTATCCACAGAGGCTGTGTTTCTTCTAGTGAAAGTGAAAGTCACTCAGTTGTGTCTGACTCTTTGAGACCCCATGGACTTAATCCATTGAATTATCCAGGCCAGAATACTGCAGTGGGTGAAGTTCCCTTCTCCAGGGGCTCTTCCCAACCCAGGGATCAAACCCAGGCCTCCCACTTTGCAGGTGGATTCTTTACCAGCTGAGCCACAGGGAAGCCCAAGAGTACTGGAGTGGGTAGCCTATCCCTTCTCAGCAGATCTGCCCAACCCAGAAATCAAACCGAGGTCTCCTGCATTGCAGGCGGATTCTTTACCAAGGGAGCTATGAGGGAATGGTTGCTAATATTGCAGGCGGATTCTTTACCAAGTGAGCTATGAGGGAATGGTTGCTAATGTCACTTTTGGAAATTTTATTTTTAAGGACTGGAGAAAGTCATTCAGGATTCATTTTTTAACCCAGACAATGTTGGTTTAGTGTGCACTCTCCTGTAATTTTCTACCTTCATACATTTCATCCATTCCATCCATTCATATATAGATTGTCTCTAATCTGAAGACCAATGCCCTTTCTTTCTTGTGAAAGAATGATGATCCAGGTATACAGGGTAGAGTGAGGCACATTTCCAGTTTACACTTGGAAGCTGATCCCTACAAAAACAGTGTTCAAAGCCTGCTTGCAAAGATTAGAGCACTTCAGTCCAGAGGTCTGTTGCTGGGCCGACCCCAATACTGAAATGAGAGAAGGGCAGAGACAGACGCCAAGAGAGGCAGCAAGTAGTGGATCAACAGATTTGTCTGGTTCTGAGAGGTGGAAGGCTGAATGAGGAGGACACTAGAGAGGTCTTGATGCGGAAACAGAAAAGACTTCAGTATTAGGGAGGCCAGGCCAAGTGTTGAGGAGATGGACGCTGTCAGCTAACAGGTGGTGGAGGTTGCAATTCCTGCCGCCTTCCACTGAGTCATTCCTTTTGGTTTTTGGGTTTGTTTTACTCTTGGTAAATTTCTTATTTAAGAATGATCCCCAAGCCTATGATTTTGAAATAAAGGAGATTTCCTATATTATTATATTTTATTATGTTATAATATAATTGTATTTTATTGTTAATTGAGACATGTCTTCATAATAGTAGAAATGAGTTAATTCATAGCTAAGATACCTATTAAGATGGTCATAACGCCAAAGTGGAATTACAATGCAATTTGGTATTTTTTGCTTATAATGTATTTGTTTCTTCTCATCATCTGCAGAATTTCCCATGTCCTGCTTTGCAATGTAACCCAGCGGGTGTCGTTCTGGTTTGTAGTTACCGATCCTTCAAGAAATCACACCCTTCCTGCTGTTGAGGTACAGTCAGCCATCAGGTAATCACTGCCAAGTATGCCTTCTGGTAAATCAACTTGTTGATTAATTCAGCTGTGTCATAGATTCTCTCTCCTTGAGATTAGAATAAACTTTGAAAAGTGAAATATATTCCTTTCTGCACAGAAGCAGAGGATGCAGTTTTTATTTCAATTAGTGTGCAATTTATGTGTGTCAAAACTTCAGATCCCACACATGATTGGTGTTGGGCAAAATGATTTAGAAATCAAGAAAGATATACACATTTATTGGGTTTCTAAGGATTTACCTTCTTGACTTGGAGAAGGCAATGGCACTCCACTCCAGTACTCTTGCCTGGAAAATCCCATGGATGGAGGAGCCTGGTGGGCTGCAGTCCGTGGGGTTGCTAGAGTCAGACACGACTGAGCAACTTCACTTTCACTTTTATGCATTGGAGAAGGAAATGGCAACCCATTCCAGTGTTCTTGCCTGGAGAATCCCAGGGACAGGGAAGCCTGGTGGGCTGCCGTCGATGGGGTCGCACAGAGTCGGACACACCTGAAGCGACCTAGCAGCAGCAGCAGCACTTTCTTTAGTTAATGTACAGTCCTTAGCTTTAAAAAGTACTTTTTAGGGAAGGAAGGGTAAAATCTTGACTCTCATATAAATGAAAAATAAGTAAGTAAGTAAGTAAAGTCACTCAGTCGTGTCCGACTCTTTGTGACCCCATGGACTGCAGCCTACCGGGCTCCTCAGTCCATGAGATTCTCCAAGCAAGAATACTGGAGTGGGTTGCCATTTCCTTCTCCAGGGGATCTTCCCGACCCAGGGATCGAACTCGGGTCTCCCGCATTAGAGGCAGACGCTTTAACCTCTGAGCCACCAGGGAAGTCCAAATGAAAAATAAATACTATCAATAAGTATGCCTTCTGGTAAATCAACTTGTTGATTAATTCAGCTGTTTTCATAGATTCTGAAGACTTCTCTCTCCGCTTCACAATGATTTTTGTTGATTAAGATGTCAGTGATTTTGCTGTGGTGGGCCAGAGGCCACCAGCATAGAGTGGGCAGAAGTTCGGGATGCTAGTTAACATCCTCCAGTGCCCAGGACAGCAGTTCCCAGCAAACAACTGTTCAACCCCCAGTGTCAGTCGTGCTGTGGTTGAGAAGCTCTGCTTAAACATTGCTAAGAAGGTTTCGCTCTGTCTTCCTTTGGCAAGAACACCCTGAAAGGCACTATCGTGTGATGGTTCATCACAGGCGTTCTTGAGCCTGAATGCTCAGGTTTTGAATCGTCGTTGTGCCTCTTGGTAGCTATTAGAATACAGACAAGTTACTTCCCCTCTTTTTGCTTTCCTCTTATCATCTATAAAACAGAAATAATTATGGTACTCTCCTCTGGGAATTGTTGAGTTGATTAGATGCAAAGCATTTCGAGGGGCAAGTCATACCTTTGACTTTTATTTAGAAGTCAAGAAAAATATTCACATTTCTTGGGCTTCTAAGGACTTACCTTCTTGAGTTAAGGTACAGTCCTTACCTTTAAAGCATACTTTTTGGGGTAAAAAAAGGTAAAATCTTGACTCTTCTACAAATGAAAAATAAATGCTATCAAAGAATTTGGGCTTTCCTGGTGGCTCAGATGGTAAAGAATCCACCTGCATTGTGGGAGACCTGGGTTCGATCCCTGGGTTGGGAAGATCCCTTGAAGAAGGCAATGGCTACCCATTCCAGTATTCTCGCCTGGAGAATTCCATGGACTGTATATCCATGGGGTCAGAGAGAGTCAGACACCGCTGAGCAACTTTCACTTTCACTTTCATCAAAGATTTTATTACCTTATAAGTTAATGAGGAAACTAGTAAGATATTAAAACCACTTTAATGGAGACTTCAAGGCAGCATGCAAATATAGGAATTGAAGATTTGTGGTGTTTATTTACTAAAAGATATGCCAGTCTATCCATTGGCAGTGCTCCACCAGACACAATTCACCTGGTTTTCTGTGGACAAGAATAATTTACATTATATTAGTTTTCTCAAACTTACAAATCTGAAAAATAACTCAAAGACAGTAAAAGGTGGAATTGTTCAGAAGGGTAGACTGGCCAAACACTCAAGTCATATTTTTCACCCATTTGAATTTTTACCCATTTTTTTCCTGACACTTCCCCTCCTCCTCTCCTTGGGATTAGAATAAACTTTCAAAGTGAAATATATTTCTTTCTGCACAGAAGCAGAAGATGCAGTTTTTATTTCAATTAGTGTGCAATTTATGTGTGTCAAAACTTCAAATCCCACACATGATTGGTGTTGAATATACACATTTCTTGGGTTTCTAAGGATTTACCTTCTTGAATTAATGTACAGTCCTTACCTTTAAAACATACTTTTTGGAAAAAAAAAAAACAAAATCTTGACTCTCATATAAATAAAAAATAAATACAATCAAAGATTTTGGGCTTCCTTTGTGGATCAGCTGGAAGTATGAGTTCCCCAAATAATCTTGATCCTGAGAAGGAAAGATTGAAACAAAGTTCACTCTCCTTACAAAGGGATTTACAGGTTATTGAAATGCACATTTTTCTCATTATATCTAGTGAAAGAACTCATTTGCTCTTTGTAAAATGTTAGCATTTAAGATAGTCAGTGTATATTCGAATGCCAACTGTTTTTGTGCCAACAATCATCTGTTTCCCTTGCTGAAGTGAAGGCATTGCGGCTCTGTACGTGTGGAAAATGGTTTAAGAAGAAGGTTTGAATTAAATTGTTTTTGCACTTTTGCCACTAAGAATACTGCTGAGAGCCACTACTTAGGGAGTAAAAATTAGGAATACTATATTTTGTAAGAAAGGGGATTTTATTCAAGCCCTGTGATCAGGGAGGACTACAAGGAGAATGAGGGCACTGTGGTTAAACCAGGCTTCAGTTATTGTGGGGAGGAGGAGTGAGTGCTTAGGCTGAAGGTGGAGGATGGAGATGAATATGTTCACAACAAACTGTCTGTTTCCAAAGCCCCAGTAGGAAGGGCTGTTTAGTGGATGATGGCCAGTAGAATGGGAATTGATGTCAGGGTATGGATAGGGCTCATCAGGAGTGTATGAAATTAAAGGAAACAATACCAGGAGGGCAGGACAGAGTGAAAAGAAAGGACATGGTACCTAGAAGGCAGCTAATAGGAATTTCAAGGCTGAAGAATCTGTGTCATCGGGCAAAATGATACTAGTTCCCCTAGTGCTTGCTTACTATTTTCTGGTTCACGAGGCATATTCTGATGCATCTTTGGCTTTTAGTATCAACACCAGTCATTTCTGAGTAATTATTATTATCCCTGCTTTATAAATGAGAAAATTGAGGCTCAGGGAGATTAATTGATTTTCCCAGGTCACCTTGTGAGAAAAATAGAGTGACGACTTGAACGCAGGCACACTGCCTACGCATCCAGTGATTTGTTTTTCCCCTATGCTACTAGAGTATCCACACCTATGGAATTAGGTGGGGGACGAAAGATCAGTTCTAAGATGTCTGCTTTTGGTCTGTTTTGAGGACCTGGCCTTATTCAGTGCCAATTTTGACTAGAAAGTATCCATGGTGATTGACGCCTGTTGGGGATTTCAGTGGCAGATGGAGATATAGTTTGTATTGAACTAGAACTTCTGATCAGCCTGACTGCTAAGCAACAAAGTAGACAGAATGAGAACACAGAGCAACTTTTCATTTTACTGTTATCTGTTGGTAAGGGGGCTCATCATCTTGTGGAAAGTTTTGTGTTATCAAAATTAAGTTACAAAAAAAGAAATCATTCCAGACTTTGATAAAAATTACACTGAGATCGTCCTGTGCTGCAGATTACCTGGCTAGGATGCTCCTTCATGTGAGTAATCATGCCTCCCTGTAGATTTTCATTTGCTAAGGGTGGTCTTTCCTGACACCCTGGTACTGGTCTGCAGAGATTCTGAAGCTATTACTCTCAGGTTCAAGATGTGCACTGTCCAGTACAGAACTCAGCAGCCACACGTGGCTCTCAAGACCTCAAAATGTATCTAATCCAGGATTAGATATGCTCTGCCAAGTACACACCGAGTTTCAAAGACTCTGCCCAGAATAAAATGTGAACCAACTTACTCTTGATTATGTGTTGAAATTATATTTTCTTGGATATATTGGGCAAATATATATTATATTAAAGTCAGTTTTGCCTATTACTATATTTTTAATGCAGCTCCTAGAAAATCTGACATCACCTAAGGTGGACTGCAGCCATGAAATTGAAAGACGCTTACTCCTTGGAAGAAAAGTTATGACCAACCTAGATAGCATATTCAAAAGCAGAGATATTACTTTGCCGACTAAGGTCTGTCTAGTCAAGGCTATAGTTTTTCCAGTAGTCATGTATGGATGTGAGAGTTGGACTGTGAAGAAAGCTGAAGCCACACGTGGCTCTCAAGACCTCAAAATGTATCTAATCCAGGATTAGATATGCTCTGCCAAGTACACACCGAGTTTCAAAGACTCTGCCCAGAATAAAATGTGAACCAACTTACTCTTGATTATGTGTTGAAATTATATTTTCTTGGATATATTGGGCAAATATATATTATATTAAAGTCAGTTTTGCCTATTACTATATTTTTAATGCAGCTCCTAGAAAATCTGACATCACCTAAGGTGGACTGCAGCCATGAAATTGAAAGACGCTTATCCTTGGAAGAAAAGTTATGACCAACCTAGATAGCATATTCAAAAGCAGAGATATTACTTTGCCGACTAAGGTCTGTCTAGTCAAGGCTATAGTTTTTCCAGTAGTCATGTATGGATGTGAGAGTTGGACTGTGAAGAAAGCTGAGCGCCGAAGAGTTGATGCTCTTGAACTGTGGTGTTGGAGAAGACTCTTGAGAGTCCCTTGGACTGCAAGGAGATCCAACCAGTCCATTCTAAAGGAGATCAGCCCTGGGTGTTCTTTGGAAGGAATGATGCTAAAGCTGAAACTCCAGTACTTTGGCCACCTCATGCGAAGAGTTGACTTATTGGAAAAGACTCTGATGCTGGGAGGGATTGGGGGCAGAAGGAGAAGGGGGCGACAGAGGATGAGATGGCTGGATGGCATCACCGATTTGATGGACGTGAGTCTGAGTGAACTCCGGGAGTTGGTGATGGACAGGGAGGCCTGGCGTGCTGTGATTCATGGGGTCGCAAAGAGTTGGACACAACTGAGCACCTGAACTGAACTGAAGGTTCACATATTCTGGTTTTTAGTTCTGCTCTAGAGGTTGTTGAAATCAGCTCGTCTAGTGTAAATTCAGAAAAGGCCATACGGTATCTCCAAGAAATCGACCTAATTTGCAAATTCCAGCTAGAAATTTAGTTTTAGTCAAATAAGTTTATGCTACCAACCCCTCCCTCACTGCTGCCGCCACCCAAAATGCAGATTTTCCCCAGGGAGCGTAATACATTTACCTTTGTGTTTTTCTAAACTTTTGGACTCTAAAGCACCATTTACTTTAGTCATATGGAACTACTTGCAGTTGACGAAAACAAATCATACTGTATACCGGGTCTCCAGTTCCTGTGCTGACTACAGGTCTGAAGTGAGTACTTTGGGTCTGAAGTATTCTTACTTGTCCCTCAAAGCACAGCTCAAAACTTGTCTTCCTAGGAAACCAGCTCTGACTTCTTCCTATGACGACACCTCTGCTGTATTCTCACTGTGCCCATTTTTACCTTTTCATAGAACTTTTTGTACTGCACTATGATCGTGGAGGGACTGGTGGGCTGTTCTAGACTGTAAACTACTTGGGTTTTTTTTTTTTTTTAACCGTTTGTATCTCTAGCACCTAGCAGAGGATCTGGTACTTAGTACGTTTTCAGCAATTGTTTGTTGAATTGAATGGAGAAAAAGAAAAAAGATCAAACTGATGGATTTGCAGCTCCTCCTGGTTTCATGTTTTCTTTCTGCTCCTGATTTCCTTTTATTCTTATGTTTTTCATCCACTTTTTACATATTAGTTTGTGTTTTCAGGCTGTTGTTGTTTATGTAAGCCACCTAAATAGAGTTCCCTCATTTTAATCTAGATGCTACCTCTCAGGAAATAAAATGTGGTGGGCAGAGCTCAAAACTCAGGACTTCGCGTGACTTCTAGAACATTCATGACAATGGAGGGCAGTGGTGCATAGACAAGCACCTCTCTGGCAGCCAGCACCACCGCTTAGACCAGAAAACCACAGCATGATTGCCCTCATCAGACTGTTCGACCTGAAGTCTTCTGCTGGGGAGATGCTCTGTTTATAGAGGGGGTGGTAATCCCGGGGACACAGGGCTCTACCTTTGGTTTCTAATGTTTCTTCTCTCTTGTTTGTTTTTGATCATCCTTGTATTTTAGAATGAATAGAAACCGGATCAACAATGCCTTCTTTTTGAATGACCAGACTCTGGAATTTTTAAGAATTCCTTCCACTCTTGCACCACCTACTGACCCCTCTGTGCCCATCTGGATTATTATATTTGGTGTGATATTCTGCATCGTCCTTGTGGCAACCATGCTATTGATTTTATCAGGAATCCAGCAACATAGAAGGTAAGATATTAATAAAGGGAGACCTTGAAAGAGCATTTTCCTGTTTCCTCGTGACTTGGAAAACTAAGGAGAGGATTTCCCCCTACCTGACGTGAATCCCTTATATGGTAAACTGAAAAAATGGGCAGTTTTCAAAATATCACTTCTGCTTTTGTTTTTGGACACTTTTTGAGTCCAGAGTCCCTTCCTTAACTATGGCTACTTCTAGTGCCATCTTTCTTTCTTTTCTACACCATGTGAATGTTTCCTATCTAGAGCTGTTTTTAACGTCTGGGTTATGATTTTTCACACTGGATATACAGAGCTTAGCAGGCTTCTCGGATAGGCAGAGTTAAAGTTTGGTTTTCACCCACCTCCGAATACTAGTTCTCCCACCGTTGTTTTCCTACCCTCCCTGGCCTGCCTCTTCCAGTACCTATAGCCACCATCTTGTACCAGATACTTTGGGATGTCTTTACATTCCCTCCCTTTGGACGCTCTTCCCTCGAGTCGTGTGGTTTTATATGGACCCATGTTCTTCACAGTGGCCTTTGAATCATCTCCCTGTATCAGAATCACCTGGAACACTTGTTGAACATGTAGGTTCCTTTGCTCTACACAGAGCCACTGAAGTTCATTCTCTGAAGGAGATGCATTCTTTTAATTGAAGCAGTTGATGTTCGACTGAAAGAGACATGCTTTAATGAATATGCAGCTAATTCACTTTTTTGAGGGCTTCCCATTTAACTACTTACATTTCGATTACCACTCATGGAGTTCATTTAGCTGAATTCTGGGGCACATGCAAGCTTTGCTCAGTAATTTATTGATATTACTTCCAGAGAGAATTTCAGACTGGTGAAAGAGTTACTAAGGTAGGGAGGAAACAAAGCTTTCACAGTGAAAGGAGAAAATAATCTTGTGTACAAGCACCTCTGATTCAGAGGGCAAGTGGAAAGAGTCCTCAGCTCTCCTTTGATGCTTCTAAACCTTCCCTTCTGACACCAAGGAAGAGGAATTCTGTGAAGTGGGCATCACAGGGACACACATTGGTTTTCAAAAGCGTTGGTGCCCACATGGGACATGCAGGTTGTGTTTGGCCAAGTTTGCGTTCAAGTAACGTTTCTGCTGAGATTTTCCACTTTCCATATGGTTCATGCTGGTTATTAGCAGAAGGTAATCATTTTAAATTTGTGGCTTTGCGGGTTTTTTTACAAACGATCAGTGAAATGCTATGGAATGAATGTGATCTATGTCTAGTCCCTGAATTAAATATAGGATTAAGATCAAGTTGTAATTGCTTGATTTTCTTGCTCTTGGAATGACATGTAATGCTGAGAGACTTGATCCAAATTATTAGTTTTCTTTTGCTTTCTAGAATATTAAGAAAAATTGTGGTGATATTTGCATGCCTGTGTTTAATAGCTTTAAGTTTTATATTAATCTGGAAATGCTAGGATTCTGTGCTTTCTAGCAGTTGTAACCTTCATGAATTCACTTCATCCCCTTGTTTCCCAGTTTCCTCACTAGTATGCTATGGGGTAGCTGGTGGAAGAATGGGCTTTGGAGATGGACTACTTGGATTCAAATTGTTTATTGACTGGACTCTGCTCTGGGATGTAATGCGTTAACTGTATGGCTATCAGGAAGCACAGGCAGTGAGTCAGGGAAGCCAAGCTGAAGAGAACACGGTTTGTGGTGCTGGAGTCAAGTTGGTTAAATGTTTCTTTACTATCTGTGCATAGATAACTTTGCTCGAGGGACAGTGAGCTGTGTTAGAAAGCATGAATTTGTTGGAATCAAAAGTTAATAGAGTAGCATTCTCGAAGGAGCGCCTGGCACACAGCAAGTGCTGAGTAAGTGTTAACTCTTAGTGTTATTTTAGTATCTGGCTGTTGCTGGTCTTTCCGTTCGTTTGTACTGGGATCAGCTATCTTCCTTCTGAGCAAACTCTCCAGTAATATAATAATTGGGCGTGTAGCATGATAATCTGTTGCTTGGGAGAGGTGACCCTGTTGCTACAAGCTTGCCTTCACAAATTTAGTTCATGTTCAAACCAGGAAAACAGATGGACAAATCTCCTGTGTCAACCTGGAGAGCATCAATAATTAGCAAATAGAGACAGGACAGTCATGATAACCTTCTGAAGAAAAATTGATTTGTTAGGTTTTCCACTTGATACGACAAAATTCTGCTGGGTTTCTCTTGGGAAAAGTATTGCTTCAAAAGTGGGGAAGGGTGCAGTTTGAAGTGGGAGGAGCTCTGATCTTTGTGATGAAAGTTTTGTCTATTTGTCGAAAAGATAGAAGTTGCCCTCAAAAGCCGTTAGTGTTGAGGAAGACACAGATTTGTTCAAGAATGCCATCGACAGGTTAGATGGTAATGAACACAGTTTGTGTGATAGAACACCTTAAACCTAGATCAGGAGGGGCCACAGGGTCATCTGAATCAGCCTTTTACTTCTACAGAGAACAGTGCCAGTGTCCTCTAAGACATGTGCGTCTTTTAGGTTACCTTTGGGAAAATTCTCAGGTGACGCTTTAACTCTTCTGTTGGCCGTGTCAATAACATCATTCCACTGATTGTTCAGAACCTCTGGGTGGAAAGTGTGCAGTCACTGTGGCCCAGACTAGGTGAACTCAAATACTAGCTCTACCTGTTAGCTGAGCGAGGTTTGTTGCATCATCAGATTTCTCCATCTGTACCAGGGAGGTAATGTCTCACAGGGCCTCCATGCAGATTGGGTGAGAGAAATGTGTATAGAATATAATATGTGCTAAATAAATAGTAATTATGATCCAAGATGAGCTTAACCCATTTCTGTGATTAAAGAATGCTGGAAAAGATCACTTTTCCATCCAGATATTGCCACAGTAGTGCAGAAGCTTGTCCAGTTCATTGGCCTATTGCTTGAGATTTTATTAGTTAAAAAACACCTATTTTAAAAAGGAAGAGGTCTTGTTAGGTCAGCTGTTTACTGTAATAGTGGTGAACTGACTAATCAGCCTTCTCTCTAAAAAAAAACAGTACCCTGATTTGTAGCATTGGCTGATTCCCTATCTGAAATTTCTGAATATTTAATAGTCTCCTCTTGCAAGCCTGAGCCAGCAGGTTTCAGCATGTCATCACAACTGCTGCCTCTTCGGGAAGTAAATTTGAGGAGATTGCTTCCTTTCTCCATTACCATCTAGTTGAGAAGTGCAGTTTGTGAAATAAGAGGCTTGTGGAAGGAAAAGAGTTAGAAAAGTGATTTTTTTCTTTTAGAGAACGATTAGGAAGTGGGTAGGTGGAAAGGCAACTAAGACAAACTGCATATACTTGACAGTGACACCTGTACTAGATCTGTCTAGCCCCAGGCTGGAAGTGGGTATTTTAGCTCTTTGGTCAGCTTTATGATAATGGTGATGATGATGGTGGATGATGGTGATGATAGTGATGGCTTTAATGGTGGGAATGATGTGATAATGGTAATGATGATGAAGTTGATGATGTGATGTGTGTTTTAGTTGAAAAACACTGGATCGATACTCCTGGTTTTGGGTCCCAGTCTTAGGCCCTAGCATTTGTTGGCTGAGTGCCTTGATGCAGTCACATACAGAAAACGAGGATAGTATTTTCTTAAATAGTTATGCTGATGGGAAGATAACATTAGAGAATACACATAAGTGCTTTAGACACTGGGGAATGCTATATCAATGTAAAGAAGCATCACCATCAAAAAGCAGTTACAGAGTGCTAATTCTATGCAACCTGGCATTTTGAGCGATAAAAGGAAAGTCACAGACACAGCACAATTTGACTTGTATGTATATAGTAGAAGTGATTCATGAATCTTTTATATAAATGGACTGTTGTAATGTTGTTATCTTAGGAAGGGACCTTAAACAATGATCTGTATCCATTTCTCCAGATGCCAAGGGCCAGAGAGGTAAAAAATAGCTTATTCCATTCCTTTATTGACCATGCTTTCTGTGACAGGAACTATAGAATGTATTGTGGAAGAGATGTACAGAGATAACATGGGTGGCCCTTGCCTATAAGGAAATGATAATCTTGTAGTTGTAACAAAGCCAGGTCAAGGACTCAGGACACTGAACACTGGCTAATGGTCACAGTTGACTGGAGTCACTAGTAAATTCACTTGATTTCCTTCTGGTTTTATTTCTCTTCCCATAAGGTCAATAGTAAAGAAAAGGTCATTTGGGTTTGTATGAATTTTTTCACACAGGAGCCTGGGGTTCAGCCAACGTTTTCACATACTGAAACTTCATGTCTTATAAAGTCTCAGTCAAATGAGTAAACTGTCTTAAAAATAGTAATGTAAATGAACTGAGAAATGTTAGAGCTGATAATTGTTTTACTGTGCCAATCTTAAATGTACACATTCACTAGGAATCAAATATGTGTTTTGAGCAAAGTGTGGGAAGATGAAGTAAGTTCCAGGTCCACTCCTTTCACCAGTCCGTTCTGAAAGACAAGCTGCTCTCCACGTTTGAGTCTTAGTTCTTTCTTTCAAAAACAGATGATAATAAAATCTACATAGTATTACAGTAGGAGTTAGATAAGATGATGTATACAAAGTAGTCTTCAGTGTAATAGACACTAAATTCTTATTGTTTTTGCTATCACATGGCAGATAAAAAGAGACCTGCCTACACACATACTGTTAGAATGTAATGGTTCTAGTATTTCAACCAGATGTCCTTGGTGCCAAAGCCCACCAGTCTCACTATGCTGCAACGCCCACTAAAATTGTTCTAGCAACGCTGCAGTTTCCCCAGGGCTCTTCTACACTGATTAGACGACAGTTGCAATTCCCCAATCATTAACTCTGGCCCGTTTTGAAATCATATTTGTGTATCCTTTTTTGTTTTTCTGGCTGTGCTTGAGCCTTGCTTTCCAACCTTATCTTGTTTGAAGGGAGACAGAAATACTCTTTCTGGTTTTAGCTGCCACTAGTTTATCTTGAGCAAACTCAACATCACTTTGCCACGTGGGCCACCCAATACAAGCAGACCTCCTTTTCTTGTGCTTCACTTTATTGCATGTTTTTTTNGTGCTTGAGCCTTGCTTTCCAACCTTATCTTGTTTGAAGGGAGACAGAAATACTCTTTCTGGTTTTAGCTGCCACTAGTTTATCTTGAGCAAACTCAACATCACTTTGCCACGTGGGCCACCCAATACAAGCAGACCTCCTTTTCTTGTGCTTCACTTTATTGCATGTTTTTTACAAATTGAGGTTTTATGGGAGTTTTTTACAGATTGAAGTTTTATGGCAGCCTGCATCAAGCAAGTCTATCAGCACCATTTTCCCAACAGCGTTTGTTCACTTTGTGTCTGTGTCACATTTGGTAATTCTTGCAATGTGTCAGTAATTTTCATTATTTGTTTATTTGTTATGATGATCTGTGATCAGTGATCTTTGATGTTACTGTTGGAATTTGGGGTGTGAATTCCATAGACCATGCCCATATAAGATGGCAAACTTAATGGTGAATTTTGTGTGTTCTGACTGCTCCACCAACCAGCTTTTACCCATCTCTCTCCCTCTCCTCAGACCTTTCTATTTCCTGAGACAAGAATATTGAAATCAGGCTAATTAATAACCCTACAGTAGCTTCTAAGTGTTCAAGTGAAAGAGTCATGTATCTCACTTTAAATCAAAAGCTAGAAATGATTGAGTTTAGTGAGGAAAGCATGTTGAAAGCTGAGACAGGCTGAAAGCTAGGCCTCTTACACCAGTCAGTTAGCCAAGTTGTGAATGTGAGGGAAAAGTTCTTGAAGGAAATAAAAAGTGCTAATTCAGTGAATACACAAATGATAAGAAAGTGAAACAGCTTTATTGCTGATGTGGAGAACGTTTCAGTGGTCTGGATGGGTGTAACAGAAACAGAAAATCACCATATAATAATAATTGATTCTGCAGAGGCTTCTCAATGGATACTATCACTGAGTAGAAGTTGATTAGAGAATAGGATAGTCACAGAGTCTCAGTGTAACACTCCTATGAGCAATGTACTGATTTTACAGAGATATTTGTATTTTGTAAAGGAAAAAATTTGGTGAATATCACCAACAATGACACAAAATGAGAAGTGCCTCAGATATAATGCACTGAGAAGATACATTTTTAAAAAACAAAATTCTGTGTTCTGTGTTCCTGCCCAGCTCCTCACCATTTTTTTAACCCGAATCTCTCAGGAGGAACTAGTCAGACACAAATTAAAAGACATTTTGTAAAAACAGTTGAACTGAATTCAGCACAAAATAGATACTCCACCAGTGTGCTTAGAAATGGATGGACAGACATGAGTGTCTGGCTAGCGAGAAAGACAGATAAATGGATATATCAATGAATGCAGATCAATGACTGGCTGGCTGGATAATAAACTAATAGATGGATGGATGTGTGGGTGGATGGATAGATGATTAGAGAGTAACTGGGTGATGAAACAAACAATTGGATGGATGGATGGATGGATGCTCTACACAAAGTTACTCAGACAGTAACCCAAGGCAGATTTTGAATAGGATCTACCAGAAGAAAGAGAAAAAAGAGGGAAAGAAGGAAAAGAGGAAAGGAGAAGGGAAATACATGCATGTGATATTTCTTGAAGAGTTTTTTTTTTTCAAATGGATGGAGGAAAATACTCATTTTCATACCTTAGGAACTAGAAGTGGTATAGATTTTTGCCAGGCTTCACTGATGGTTTTTTTTTTTAATTTAAATTTATTTATTTTAATTGGAGGCTAATTACTTTGCAATATTGTATTGGTTTTGCCATACATCAACATGAATCCGCCACGGGTGTACACGTGTTCCCCATCCTGAACCCCCCTCCCACCTCCCTCTCTGTACCATCCCTCTGGGTCATCCCAGTGCACCAGCCCCAAGCATCCTGTATCCTGTATCGAACCTGGACTGGTTTATTAATTTCAAATAGGTGGAGTTCATAACGTTCAAGTAGCATTCCAACACCATAGATCTCACTGTAATCACTTGAAACTATTTTGCCATTGTACATGCTACTGTCAAAGGTCAAAATGTGCCATTACAGCCCCAATGCTGGGAATGAAACTTGGCGGGTTGTAGTCCCAGAGACCTAGGTAAGGACAGGCTGCTGTGTTTTTACTTCCTCAGGGTGAAGATACTCCACTGTCAATTCTAAGCATCAGCAATCAACAATCAGTTCCCTTTGGGTAGGCATACGATTTCCTATGATGAGAAGGTCCTCCAGCCAGGTGAAATCACCCACCAGAGGAGTAGAATTCTTTGGCCCCTCCTGTAGATATGGGTATCCTATCACTCTCCACGTTGTCCAAAGAGCAAAGGCAACTGACATTCTATAACCATCGAACACATCATGTCCATTCATAGTACCCAACACTCATTCAATACCTATGTTTTGACTGCCTGTTATGCATTGGAAGAGACACATTTCTTGTCCTAAAGTGAACAGAAAGCGCTCAATAAAAAAGAAAAACTCCAAAGTTCACTCATCCTTCCCTCCCTTTTTATGGATTTTAAAAAACGAAAGTGATGGTTCAGTAGGAATGATACCCTAGGGACAAATTTATATTTATAAATTATCATAAAAAATGCCTATGCTGTGCTGTGCTTAGTCACACAGTCATGTCCAGTTCTTTGCCCATAGACTGTAGCCCGCCAGGCTCCACTGTCCATGGGGATTCTCCAGGCAAGAATACTGGAGGGGATTGCCATGCCCTCCTGCAGGTGATCTTCCCAAACCAGGGATTGAACCCAGGTCTCCCGCATTGCAGGCGGATTCTTTACCATCTGAGCCACCAGGAAAGCCCTAGGTCATGCAATTTCTCCCTAAATTACTCTTCATCAGGCTTGGAGTGAGTAATACTTCTTCACAACAATAAACAGGTTTTTAAGATTCAAATTTTACCCTGAAATTTGTGTATGTAAGTATGAAACCCATATTACAAAAATCTTAATGGATAGAGCATTCCAAAATAAGTGGCAATGCAATCAATGATAGTCTTAGAAGTAATGACTGCTAGTGTTCATTTGCCAGTTTCTTCAGTTAAAAAATGTTTTTTATGGAATTAGAAGAAAAATTGCAGAGGCAGGACACTTGTAGATCATGGAAAGAAACTTGCCCTCTCTCAGTCACAAAGGGAAAATGATCCACCAGGCATCAAAAGGAATGGGAAAGAACGAAAAAGGAAGAAGTAGATGAATGAGACAAGTTTCTCTTCTTTAGAAGAAGGATTTCTTCTTCAAAAAGATTCTGAGTGAAATAGCCTTGGAAATGTATCAAAATGAGAGCTGTGTTCATGGCAAATTATGCACATGTTATTCTTTTGTGACCTTAAATCCAGTTGTTCAGATTCTTGACATTGTAGCCTTCACAAACTGCAGAGTCAGTAACTTGCTGGCTGACAGACATGATAAGAAGCTCAAAGGTTATCTAACAGTAATACAGCCCTTTGTCACATTTCGCAGTATGTCCTGTAATAAACTGATTCACTGCCTGTGCATTTGCTCTAAGTATAATAAAACTTATCTTTCTGGATCATTCCTATTTGATGTTCTGCTAAAAACATGAATTCTTTTTCCTGAAAAATAAAATTGAGTGTTAGTGACTTCCGCTTTTCCTGCATCGTCAGGTGGTTCAGGAAGAGGATTTAAAAATAAAGCAACCTGTGAGTAAAACACCTGAAAGTAGGTCTTAGGAGCCTTCCAGTGGCTATTTGTCATAAATCCAGACAGAAAATGGGCAAAAGAATTAACAAAAAAAGTACAGGCATACCTCAGAGATGTAGCAGGCTTCATTAGACTGCAATAAAGTGATCCACATGACATTTTTGGTTTCCCAGGGCATTTAAAAGCTATGTTTACATTATACTGTAACCTATGGACTGTGCAATAGCAGAATGTCTTAACAAAATCACTGTACATACCTTAATTTAAAAATATTTTGGAGATTAAAAAATGCTATCCATCATCTGAGCCTTCAGCAAATTATAACCTTTCTATTAGAGAAAGGTCTTGCCTGAATGTTGATGGCTGCTGACTGAACAGGGTGGTAGTTGCTGAAGGCTGGGTGGCTGTGGCAATTTCTGAAAATAAGACAGCAAAGTTTTCCACATGGATTGACTCTTCCTTTTATGACGCATTTGTCTGTGACATGCAATGTTGTTTGGTACAATTTTACCCACAATAGAACTGCTTTCAAAATTGGAGCTAATCCTTTCAAACCCTGTTCTGCGTTATCAAAATTTATGCAATATTTTAAATCCCTGGTTGACATTTCATCATCTTCACAGCAATTTCACTAAGAGTACATTCCATCTCAAGAAACCACTTTTTTGGCTCATCCATAAAAAGCAAGTTCTTATTCTGTTAAAAGTTTTGTCACAGGATTGCAACAATTCAGTCACGTTCTCAGGCTCCACTTTTAATTCTAGTTCTCTTGCTGCTTCTACCACATCTGCAGCTGCTTCTTCCACTTAAGCAAAGAACCCCTCAAAGTTATCCCTGATGATTGGAATCAACTTCTTCCAAATTTCTGTGAATGTTGATATTTGGACTTCTTCCCATGAATCATGAATGTTCTAAATGGAATCTAGAATGGTGACTCCTTCCCAGAAGATTTTGACTGACTGCCCAGATCCACCAGAGCAATCACTATGGCAGCCCTAGCCTGATGAAGTTATTGCTTGATCCATGGGCTGCAGAATGGGTGCTGTGTTAACAGCCGTAAGAACAACACTGATCTTGTTATATATCTCCATCAGAGCTCTTGGGTGACCAGGTGCATTGTCAATGGGCAGTAATACTTTGAAAGGAATCTTTTCCTGAGCAGTAGGCCTCAAGAGTGGGCTTAAAAATATCCAGTGAACCATGTTGTAAAAAGATGGGCTGTTATCCAGGCTTTGTTCTAAGGGCCTTGGAATTTTCAGAATGATAAATGAGCATTGGCTTCAACTTTGAGTCACCAGCTAATTAGCCACTAATAAGAAAGTCAGTCTGTGCTCTGAAACTCTGAAGGCAGGGACTGACTTCTCCTCTCTAGCTGTGGAAGTCCTGAGTGGCATGTTCTTCCAATAAAAGGTTGTTGCATCTACACTGAAAATCTGTTGTTTAGCATAGCCACCATCATTAATTATAGTTGTCATTATTTTGTAATCAAGAGCTCTCTTGTTCTCTCTTTTCTCTGCCTTCCTTCACCATGTTCTTTAAAGCACTTTGAAAATGAGCTCTCATGTAGGACTGATAGACCTTGGCATCACTGGGGCATCTTCCATCTCTTCATCACCCACGGGAGACTCACTGAGGTTCCAAGGGACTTTCATAGTGGTGGGAGTCCTTTCTGGTCACCACAGCAATGTCCACCATCCCAGCCATGTGATCCACTCAGGCCTGCCTCTTTGGAGTTTCCACAGATTTCTGGGACAAGAGAAGCTTTGACAGGTCTGGAAGCCTCATGCCTAACATCGTGCCTCCATGGTGCCCCAACAACCTATGATAATCCTCAGAGAAACTCTTATGCCCTCTGGTTGCCTAGACATACTCACATCTCTCTTCTCCACCTTCCTCTGTGATATCAAGCACAATTGGCTCAGTGTCTTGGCCTTTCACAAAAGACAGAAAGAATCTTTGAATTCAAGGCTATATTTTTTCCACACCCCAGGGAAATATTAAGGGACTGGTTACCACTTGGGTTGAGATAAGGGTTTTCAAAGGGTCTGAGAATGAGTAACTTAAAAATTTATCCTGTTAAATTGAATTTTTTGAAATAACCTGGGATTATAGCTATGAATTGTAACGTAATTAGTAAAATGTGTTCTGAGTTCCAAAAACCTGACTTACAAATGAATGCAACTATTTTGTAATGAGTAGAGGCAAGGAATGATAACTGCAGTTTATAATGATTACATCCTTCTACAAAGTAATGTGAGTTTGCTTCTTGATATTTCATTTCAATCTGATTATACATTTCCCTCACATTCCTTCATGCAATTTGTGGATGTGAAGGTACATATGAATATATGTGTATATACAAACATACTCATTTGTATAAATATGTATATTCTTTCATATATATATATAATCCATGCAGACTTCTGATCTTGATACCATCTTTTCACCTCGTCAACTTTTTATGATCCTTGAAATCTATTTGAAAATACACAATGTCACCCATTTTTCCAATCATTCTAAGGTTCCTCTTCCCTTTCCTGATCTCCATGTTGGAACAGAAGACCATGCTTTCTCTTCCTAGATCTAGATCCCAATCATTCTTTTTTGTGCATTTAGGAAGAACAAAGGACCATCTGAAACGGAAGACACTGAAGATAAGTATGAAAACGTGATCACGATTGAAAATGGCATCCCCTGTGATCCCCTGGACATGAAAGGAGGGCACATTAACGATGCTTTTGTGACAGAAGATGAGCGGCTCACCCCTCTCTGAAGGGCTACTGTTTTGCCGCCCCCTCCACCGAAGCTCAGCACTTGTGTCTGTACAACTGCTGAACATCACAGTTTATCGAGGCAAGACTATATATTTTGTTTTCATCATTCTTCTTTTGTAAGAATTTTGAATGTGCATGAAATGAAAAGGCAATGAATTATACCCATGAAGACCATTGGAATCATAAGCTGCTGACTATTCAAAATATTCTAAAATAATTCCCTGACAACACAGTGTATAAGTGTAGTCATGTGGCATTTACAGTTATTGATTTTAAAAATATATTAGTATTTAAGTATTTCTAGTCATAAGGTCAGGCCAGCGTGTATATCTCTCACACTTTTGAAGATCTAAGAAAAAAATATTTTTCCAGTGGTGAATGCCTATAATATGGTGTCTAAATCATTGAAAGTAGATCCTTTTAAATATCATATCACTCTGTATATGACTAGATAAGGAAGAATAACAAATAATTACTGTAAATTAGATGGATAAAAATGGGAGTGTTGAAATACAAGGTGGAACTTGATCCTGTTATCATATCAGCAGTTGCTTATATATTTTTTCTATCAGTCTCTAATAGGGCAGCTCTGCAGTTTGTGAAAGTACAGTCTATGCTAACTTAATAAAGTACTAATCATCTCTTTTTGATTAACTGACTGATTGTGGTCTGCAATTTGTTTTCACACTGTCAAACACAGTAAGTTTAATTTTTATGTTATGTTTAATCTGCTCTCCAGTCCTAGAAATAAATTACTTTTGTTGTGTGTATCCCTGCTTAAAGATTATAGTTTTTAGACTTGACTTTACCCTCAGAATGAGAGAAAATAATAGCAAATGAAACAACTGACAAAGATTAATCTCTAAAATATACAAGCAACTCATACAACTCAATACCAGAAAAACAAACAACCCAATCAAAAAGTGGGCAGAAGACCTAAACAAACATTTCTCCAAAGAAGACATACAGATGGCTAATAAACACATGAAAAGATGCTCAGCATCACTCATTATCAGAGAAATGCAAATCAAAACTACAATGAGATATCACCTCACACTGGTCAGAATGGCCATCATCAAAAAGTCTACAAATAATAAATGCTGGAAAGGGTATAGAGAAAAGGGAACACTCTTGCACTGTTGATGGGAATGTAAATTGATATAGCCACTATGGAGAACAGTGTGTAGAGTCCTTAAAAAACTAGGAATAAAACTACCATATGACCCAGGAATCCCACTACTGGGCATATACCCTGAGAAAACCAGAACTGAAAAAGACACATGTACCCCAATGTTCATTACAGCTCTGTTTACAATACTAGGACAAGGAAGCAACCTAGATGTCCATCGACAGATGAATGGATAAAAATGTTGTGGTACATATATACAATGTAATATTACTCAGCCATTAAAAGAAACATTTGAGTCCGTTCTAATGAGGTGGATGAACCTAGAGCTTATTATACAGAGTGAAGTAACTCAGAAAAAGAAAAACAAGTATCATATATTAATGCATATATATGGATTCTAGAAAGATGGTACTGATGAACCTATTTGCAAGCAGCAATGAGGATGCAGACATAGAAAACAGACTTGTGGACACAGTAGCGGGGAAGGAGAGATTGGGACGAATTGAAAGAGGAACATTGAAACATACCATATGTAAAGTAGATAGCCAGTTAAAATGTGCTGTATGATGCAGGGAGCTCAAACCTGGTGCTCTGTGACAACCTAGAGGGTGGGATGGGGTGGGAGGTGGGAAGGAGGTTCTACAGGGAGGGGACATATGTATACCTATGGCTGATTTATGTTGATGTATAGCAGAAACTAACACAATATTGTAAAGCAATTATCCTCTAATTAAAAGAATCATACTAATAAACTTGATTTTACTT
>SJXQ01002297.1:39600-58204 GCA_006408695.1 Aepyceros melampus
CTTACCCATAGGGTAACAGTGAGGATTCAAGAAGATTCTTCTTCTAAAGTGCTTAACACAGTCCCTGGCATATAAATATTAATCATGATTTGTAATCTGTAAAGACAGGCCTGTGTGCTCTCTAGTTAATGCCCTAGCACTCTCTCTCCCTCTTTCTCATTTTCCTCATTCTCTTCTCCTCTCTTAGTTAAACAAAACTCTGAGTAATTTCTTATCTCTTCTGCCACTACCTTTGCCCTATGGCTATCCTAGTCAGCAGCTGGATCTCAGCATCTCCATATCTGTCAGAGGCTCGTGCCCCCAGTGAAGCTCTCTAGGATACTGGCTTGCCAATGCTTAATGCTCACCGATGGCTGCACTGGGGTCTGGCTTAAGGCCTTACCTTGTCTTGGGCCTTGTTACTTCTGGGTTTTGATTACCAGCAGCTTCCTCTTTAGGAGGGTGCCAAGTTGAAATCCCAACTGAGTAATACATGGAGATTTTAGCCCTCCCCTACCACTTCTCCAAGTTTTCCAAGGAATGTGTTACTTGTAGGCATAGATCTAGACTATGAAAAATGTCTCTCAAGTGCCCCATGCTCCCAGGCATCCTAGATCATCCAGAAACATTGTATGGAAGAGTTGGAGCTGTCCCCAGATTTCAGGTTCATGTTGAATTTGTATGGAACTTGGCCATAAAGACTTCTTGACCAAATAAATTCAGAGAGGATTCTGAATCAGCTTTGAAAGAAGATCAAGCATCCCAGCAAGCTATAACTGACTCCTGCTCCCCAGCTAATTTTAGGGAAATTCCAGTTTTACAATAGGAGGGGCAAAAAAGCTTGTGACAATATCAATCAGAAAATCCAGGGGAAAGAGTGAACAGAGAAAGATACTCTATGAGAGTTCCTCCAAGTGTATTCTCAAATTTTCAATATTCACAATTGGTTGGTGATTTTATCCTTGCACAGATCACTGAGGCTTTGCCTAACCTCATATAAAGCAATGTCAAAATATCAGGAATATCTGAGATCCAAAATTAACATCTTATAACAAATGGCATGATTCAAGTTCCAAGGTCCTAAGGCCTTGATTCTTTTCTGGGTGGAATCCAAATGAATATTATTAATATCTACCACATTCTGACTGTCCTAGAAAAAATGCAAGGCTGTCCTGGGATTTATGTTATATAGTTTCCGCTTTCTAGGCATACTTCATCTGATATCTTTCTCCAGCCAAAGAAGATTCCTAATGAAACCGATTACAGGCTGGCAAACCTTGGGAGGGTCTTTAATGACAAAGAATGAGATAGTTGTCTCTTACTCAGCTGAGCTTCCAGCCTTTATGTATTTGTGGTGACATTTCATCAAAAGCCAAGATATTTTTATTTAAAAAATGGTAGATTCTGAAGTCTCAGAAAAGTTCTTATAATTTCAAGTGCTTGTATCCATGTGGGCAAGAAATTGAAGCTTTTACCATTCAACTTTTGACTTCCAGACTGATCCTCCTTGAACCTTAGATGTTAGGCCCTTGAGGATTTATAATGTGATTTATCTACTCCACATCTCTCTGATCTGGCCAAGGTAACTAGCCCTGGCCAAGCCACCCTGATGACCCAGACCAGATTTATCCCTTAGAAGAGGAGGTAGGAAGGGTACAATGTGTCTCCAAGATAAACCTACTAGACTTGAAAAAGACGACTACTGTTGGACATTTCTAGCTAGATCAGAAAATATGGTTCTTACACTCAATCGACAGACTATAGTAGAGGTCAGTAGGGATGAAGGCTTATCCTAAGATATTTAGTTGGTGATGGACAGGGAAGCCTGGCATGCTGGAGTCCATGGGGTCGCAAAGAGTCAGACACAACCGAGCAACTGAACTGAACTGAGGAAATATTAACCAAAGTGTAAAGGTCTTCAGTCACCCTCAGATTCTAGCTGACAGGTAGGAGCTAGCTGCAAATGGAGTCTTCTATGCTTTGAATGCCCATCCGTGTTTCAGCATTGACCTGGACTGGGTTTGAGCTACTTGGCTTCAACTATGTATCATGTCAGCTGCCTTCTCTGCACCTGCCCTTGCTTCAGCTCAACCATCCTGTGCTCCTGAGATGAGTCTACTCTTCTATGAACCAGTTGAGAAATGTGGTACTCCCTTTTATCACTTCCCTGTACAGTCCACAGATGGCTCCCCTAGGGAGGGTTATTTGAAGTAACTTTTTTCTTCTTATTCCATCCCATGTTCCTCCTGAGGTCTGGACTAAGTCATACTTGTCAGCACACCGGAATCCTGAATAAGTAAGACCCTTTCCTCTTTGTCTTAACTGAAAAGACTTATTTGACTAACCATCTCCAGATAACAACTCTCAGATTTTATATCTTCATCCCCGACTTCACTGCCAAACTGCAGGTTTGTATATCTAGTTGCCTCTTCAGCACCCTCACTTGGATTTCTCATGACCTCAACTAAACTCCTCGTCTTCCCTCCCAACCATTTTACCTGCAACCATCCCATTTAAATTGATGTCAGTCTCATCCTTCTAGTTGTTCAGTCCAAAAACCCTGGGATAATCTTTGACTCTCTTGATCTTTCACAGCCTACATCTAATTCCCCAGAGAATCCTGCTGGTTTTGCTTTCAAATTGTATTCAAAATCTAGCCACCTGTTCTCCATAAAGCAGCCAGAGTGATTCTTTCATATATAAATGATATGGTGTCACTCCTCTGTTCAAACTCTACCATAGATTCCCATTTCACTTAGGATAACTGTTCAAGTTTTGCTTCTAAGGCCCTAGATATAAATTTATACTAGTGGCTCTAGTGTTACCTGCTATTTTGTACAGTTTGGGTGTGGGAATAAATTTGGGTTACATGAAAAGCACTGTACTATCATAAATTCAGACAAATAATCAGTATAACTTTCCTGGAATCCACAGTTTGACTTTTACAACTTGAACTCTGTCTGTTGAAAACATTTGTCATTTGGTTAAAGAAGATTATCTTTGCTCTATCTGTAAGAAAAAGGGACAGCTATCCAACTAGAATGTAAACAGGAAAGAGCTTTAGCTTTTCCTTTGGGTTAAAGAGTCAGCTTATTGTTATTTTAAGTAAAGTACTTATAAATTCACTTTGTGTGATAAATATGTGGTTGAAATCAATTGGGCTAAAAGCAAATCATTCTTGATCATGTGCAGTTTTAAATTCCCTCTGTTTTATATTCCTGGTATCCTTTCTTATTTCTATTAGAAGCATTACTCTATCAGTTTTAAGATAAGAAATTATGCAAAACATCCTTTTTTCTCTGACCAAAGTTATCCTCTCAACTTGGAGAACTAGAGGAAGTTTATGCTATAGCTATTTAGAGACCTCACCGTTTATTACTCAGTTGGAAGTGGATAGAAAGCTGAGCAGTAAGGGAAATATGGATCTCAAAGTCTATGCACTTTGCTCGAGCAGGATGAAGACCCACCCTCAGGTCCAAACCTATGAAGAGGGAGCGTCCTAAGGGAACTCCGTGGTTGTCTGGTTCTTACTTAGTTCTCAGCATACAGCACATCAAACACAGGGAGGGAATTTGCAATGGGCAGGGCCAGTCAAAGTGCATTCTTCAAGAAGTAGCATCGAATTCAGAGCCTGCAGAGACAGCAAAGTTAATAGCAATAAAGCTGTTTGGAGCCATTTAATGTGCAACCCCAAAGATGTCATGTTGGAGCCTAGTCAGTGAGTGCTGTCCAGGATGATGCCACTGAGTCACCTGGAAAGAAAAAAAGGACACAGTGAATAATGTTCAGGCAACATTCTGATTAGGATGGAATATATTGTAGGAAAATACCTACCTTAAATGGTTAAAAATGCCAAACTAGTAAGAATCAGAGCAGTACCTTTTCATTTTGCCCACGTGTGCACACTTATTCTCAGAATATGACAGTTTTCCTTCAGAACTCTTATGGTTGAATCTCCCATGTCCCTCACTTCTCAATGTCCCCTAATTACTACATAGCTTTGCACACTTTGAGTGACTTTTATTCCTAGTCACTTTTCTCTGTGGTCTCATGTATTCATTCATAGAACACGTACAATGTCCCTGTGAGATGGCTATACTACTATTATCAACTTTGAAATAGGAAATTAAGTGTGAGGGAAATATTAAGTATTATCTGCCCAAAGTCATACAGCTAATTAGTGGCAGAGTCAATCTGTTAAGCTACCCAAGTCTTCTAAATGACAGTCCTGTGACAGAGGAGAGCAGTCTTTGCTGGGTCTCCTTTCTCACGTATGCACCGTGCTTCAGATGACGTTATTTTAGTCCTACTTATTGCAGAATCTCATGGACAGAGGAGCCTGGTGGGTTACCCTTCCCATAGGGTCACCAAAAATAAGGCCCAACTGAGCAGCTAACAGGTTCTTGCTTTCACTCTCTTCTTTATTTTCCTCTGGATGCAGCCATGTTGGATTGATGGCTCATGTTAAGCTTTTATTCAGCCTAGCTTGACAAGGCATCTATAGTAGCTCCCTGACTGACCTCCTTGCTTCTGCCGTACTCCCTGTCTGTTCTCTAACCAGCAGTGAGAGTGATCCTGTTTAAACAGTTGCCGGATCACTTCTCTGCTGGAGGCCCTCCAATGTCTTCCCACATTTCTCAAGAGTAGAAGCCAAAGTCCTACAATTGTCTTTTAAGGCCCTCCTTACAGCTTCCTATCCATCTTCACCTCCTGCCACATTCCCCATGCACTTTGAGCTCCAGCCACAAAGGCCATTGATGTTCTTGAGACCTTTGCACTCGCAGTTCCCTCTGCCTATAACAGACTCCCGTCACATATCCACGTGGCTTTCATCTCTTCCTCCGGGTCTTTGCTTAAATGTCATCCTCTCCTCCCCACCCCATCATTTACCACCCTCCTTTCCTGCTTATTATAAAGCCATGGCATTCACCACCAGCTATTTGTTTCTTCCTGCTACCTCACCTCATATATTATCCACAGAACTTTTCTTGTCTTATTCATTAGTGTGTATCCAGTGTTTAGAATAGTGCCTTGCATATACCATGTAGCCAATAAATAATTGTTAAGTCAAGATTCTTTTTTAAAAAATTGAAGTGTAGTTGATTTACAATGTTGTGCTAGTTTCTAGTGTACAGCACAGTGTTCAGTTTTATACACACACACACACACACACACACACACACACACACATCTGGGCTTCCCTGGTGGCTCAGATGGTAAAGAATCCACCTGCAATGTGGGAGACCTAGGTTCAGTCCCTGAGTCGGGAAGATCCCCTGGAGGAGGGCATGGCTATCCACTCCAGTATTCTTTCCTGGAGAAGCCTATGGACTGCAGCCCACTAGGCTGCTCTGTCCGTGGGGTAGAAAAGAGTCAGATACAAGTGAGCAACTAAGCACAGCACACAGCATAAGATCAGGGCAATGAATGTTGCCCAACTTATTCATGTGGTTGTGGCAATAGGGTTCTTAAAAGCAGCAAGAGACAGCAAACCTCCAAACCCAAGCACTTTTCAGGCCTGTAGTTGTACCATGTTGACTAAAGTCCCATTGTCACGTGGAAGTCACAGGANGTACAAGCGCGCGTGCACGCACACACACACACACACACACACACACATTCTTTTTCAGATTCTTTTTCATTATAGGTTATCCAAAAGCAATAAATACGGCATGATAACAAATATACAAAAGTAACCTATGGTTTTAAAGTCCACTTGAGGGAAGAACATGGGGTTTGTGGCTAAGAAAGGGCACAGGCTGGTTTTTGAAATGTACACAGGATTACATTTGTTGATCTGGGAGGCTACTGTGTCACTCTGTGCTTATTCAACTATGTAGTTATTAGCACATTTTTCTCTAAGCATGTTGTGCTTCAATAAAAAATTTTTAAACCAAAAAAAAAGATACTGAATATACTTCCCTATACTATGCAATACATCCTTGTTGCTTATTCATTTTATATATGTGACTCAAGACTTTCGTTGTCTTCAACATGAACTGTTGTTGATCAGAGGGCTGCTTAATTCTGTGCTATGTGGTTCTTTTGGGGACATTTAGATCTAGTCGTAGAACTTCACATTTTGTTAAATCTCTTATTGAAATGGAAGATACAAAGGTAATGAGTCAGGCAGCATCTGATTTGTTCCTAGTGAATCCCTAGATATATATTTGAGATTAAAGATATATATTTTCCAAGTACAAACCACATTCTAAAAAATGATATTTTATAGTTTTGTCAGGTGTCGCAACCAACTCTCCCTCTATCTTTTTGAAAAGAAGAGTAAATTTCCTCAATCTCCATTCTACTTTTTTTCTAGTTCTTCATTCTTTAACAAAGAATCTGTTTGTCTGGCAAGTTGTTTTTCTGGGTCCCATCCTCTGGGTCTTTAGTGGATTCTTTCCATTTTCAGAATGGCCTGAGAGAACACTTCTGGGGAGCTAGCAGAACATGAGTGTCTTCTCAGTAGGGAGTCAACAAAAATTTCAATAATTAGTCACTGCTTACAGTTAGCCATTGCGAGCTACTTTTCCTACAGAATTATTGTGACAAAATTCTCCCACTTCCCTCAGTCCTCAAAATATCTTGGCTGCCGAATTTTCCTCCCTCAGTGCTATCTTAGGCTCCTTGTTCATCTATTTTTAGCTTTCTGATTTCATATCCTGCTTTCTCTATTTCAATTCGATTGCATTCACCTGACTTTCTGCCTCAATGTGTTGAAGTTGGACTACTCCCATTTTTTTTTTTTTTTCTGAATCTAAGAGCTTCATTCAGGAAGCAACCTGAGTAGACTTGTCTTTCAGCTTTTATTAAAGTGACATCCCGCCTCTTTGTTCAGAGCCTCACACACTGCCCTCTTTTCTCTTGACTGGTCTTTCTCTTAATGCTGTGAGAAGCGAGTGGATCTCGGCTTCCTTGAATGTGGGAGGAGTTTGACTGAAATTGCACTGATCCCTGCCAGCTCACTTTGTTTTAACCTTCTTGATCATACTTGCTTAAGCGTGTCAATTACTTCATGTCTTAGAAACATGATGTCTTTTGATTCATATCAAGGGTAGTAAGATTCCACCTCTTTTTGATGTGGCCAAACCAGATCCATCATCATCCTCGAAGGCCCACATCCCTGTGCTGCTCCCAATCCGTACCTACATCACTGCTGTTAGACTACTGACAGCACTAAAGGCCTCTACTGTCCACTCAATCGGCATACTTTCATATCCTGGCTCTGCCACTTCCTGTGTGAGTGAGGTTTGGACATTTATTTAAGTTCTCTGAGCCTCAGTTTCATAATCTGTATAATGGCAATAAAAATGTTTGCCTCTAGGTTTGCTTCAATGAGATATTATAATGCAAAGCACTTTAAACAATTGCTTATTATTTGTTGCTCTTCAACAATAATATGTACAATGTTAGAATAAGGGGAAGTGGTGGAAAGTTTGGAGAAGGAAATGGCACCCCACTCCAGTGTTCTTGCCTGGAGAATCCCAGGGACGGGGGAGCCTGGTGGGCTGCCGTCAATGGGGTCGCACAGAGTCGGACACGACTGAAGCGACTCAGCAGCAGCAGCAGCAGCAGTGGAAAGTTTGTTTTAAAGGCCTAGTTACTGCCATTTCACCGGACCTGGAAGACTTGTTTTTCTGGGTGAAGAAATGTTTTCCCTGTGTGAAAGTTTCATAATCACAGCCAAGCAGGCCCACAAGCCCTGCCATTTAAAGCGGCTCGTCTCTTTTATCTATAACACTTATATCTACAGCCTGGGAATGAGGATACTGGTCCAACTCCTGATATTCTACAGGATAACCACTGAAATCTCTCTGAATTCGATGCCATGATCCATGGCTATGGATGACCAGGACTGACATGGACACTCTCTGAACTTCATACCATGTGGTGGCATTCTGATTTCCTTGTGAGCTTGACCGAGTTTTGAACAGGTAAGTGAAAGGGATGGAGGCACACAGTGATCCTCTGAGAGAGAAAAAAGGACCCTTTTAAAGTTTTTCCAAGTTAAATCAGGAGAGTCAACTTGTGGAGTGAAGGGTAGTTTTATAATTCAAAAAAATGGCCCTGGAAATGAAAATTTACAGAAAAAAAATGAATTCTATAAAGACAAGGGCAAAGTTGTTTACTTAGGAAAGGAAAGTATTATCCAAGTGGAGAGTTTTTGTGACTCTGAGCTTAAAATAAAAAGGAAGGAAAGATCAGTGATTATTAATGGACTTGTCTGTAAAACATCTAAGTCCCCAACATTAGCCCCAAGACTCCTAATACAAGAGTTCATTGGTCACTGTAAAATCCTAATATCTTCAGTGTATCTTTAACAGATTTTAAGGAACATATTAACCAAATGTACAAGTTTTGATTTGGCCATAAAAATGCAAGAAGAGCTGTGATTCTCTAGGATTAATGAATAACATTTGTTTATTTGATTTGCTCTAAGAAATCATTCTAAAATCTGTTTACATATCTGGCCTCTCCAGGATGAATTTTATGTTGGTTCAGCAGATTGTTTACAGTTTTTTCTTCTTCTTCCTTTTTTTTTCATCTTCCCTGCTCAGTGCCCAACCCAAGGTCAAAGGCTGATAGAGAGTAAATCTCATGAGGAGGTTTTACTCTAGGGAAGTTGTTCAGTGGATGGATCTTGGCGTACAGAGAAAGATGACAGGCTCTTTCTGGCTCCTTCTCAGCCTTGTTGCTGTAACTGCTGCTCAATCCACCACTGAAGGACAGGCCAAGACATTTTTGGAGAAGTTTAACCATGAAGCCGAAGACCTGTCTTATCAAAGTTCACTTGCTTCTTGGAATTATAACACCAATATTACCGATGAGAATGTCCAAAAGATGGTGAGTCCTCATGGCTACAGAGGGGTATTGGTTGCTTCTTAAAAATCAGCTTACTGCCCAGGAAACTGAAAAGGGAAATCAAACAAATGCTCTGAGCTGTGAGATTGGATGTTTGCCTCAGTATTTCTGATTCTGGAGTCCCAGATGACTGAAAAATTGACCTTTGAGTTTATTTGAAAAAAATGTTACAAAATAATTCACTGGTCTCAGTCCAGATTCTTGGTGAACATGCTTTAGAAATTTGCCACCATAATTCTTATCATAGTCAGGCTTTCAAAGCATGTCACAGAAATGCCATAAGTTATTCAGTTAATAATTTCCTCAGGCCTACAAATGTCAACAGGAATATCTAAAGACTCTCTACAAATCATCTATTAACTGAAAAAATATGCAGCTGGAGGCTTAGTGAAAGAGCTCGCTAGTAATTAAGATTACCAGGGGTCGGGTGAGGCTGGACTTGGGAATTCCTTCCTTAACTGTCATGGAGTTCTGGGGGACTTCCAGAGCATACAGGATCCACAGAGCCCTCCAAGAAAACCCGTAATCAAACCAGTTCTGACAAATCTCAGAATGCTCTGGGAAAGCAAGATGTACTATTTGACAAGTGCAAGGATTTAGGAAGCTTCTTCCCTCACATATCTCTAAGCAGTGCTGGAAATGGAGTGACATTATTTAAGGAAAGTTTTTGTGACACTTGTCCAGCAATGCGCTCTTTCAAAAATGTAGTTCAAATCTTATTTTTTTCAAATAGTGGGTTACATGTTTGAGTTAAATCACTGCCACTCGCTGGACAGATTCTATATTCTGGACAGATTCGTCTGAGATCTGCTGCTTCATGTGAATTCCCCAGGAGATTCCCCCCGCTGCCACAGTTTTTCTAAAGCTTTAAGAAATCCAGGAGATTTTGACAGCCCAGTGTTGTCACAGGAGACCATTTTTTTTTCTTGTCTCATATTTTGGTCTTACCTTTCCTCATCTCTCCATGGTTGCTTTTTTCAAATGTTTTATTTGATCTTGATGTGCACTGTGCATTTGTTTTCATTCTCAAATGGTCCATAGGTGGTGTTGAAGGTAGACCAGCGTTGTGCCTAAGAGCTCTGGAGTCAAACTGCCAAGGTCCAAATCCTGGCTCCACCGCTTTCTACCTGGGTGAACTTGAGCTACTGAATGAACCTTTCTGCGCCTTAGTTTTTCCGCCTGTGAAAAGCCACCTAATAGTCATATTTGCTTCATAGGGTTGCTGTGACAACAGTTAATACAGAAAACCACCAGAACTGTGCTCAATGCTTGTGGGCCCAGGAGAACAATAGAGTACCGTTGCTGTGAATGTGAGAGGGAATTCTCATTGCTGAAAAAATGTGTAACAGTTCTGTTCAGTGTCCAGATACTGAGAAGGCATTTTACAGAAGGAGATGTAGCGATGTTTGTTGAAGTCATCTCTAGATCATTAAGTGCTATCACTTTTGAATTGCACTGGTTGATTAGAGGAAAGGCAGAAATGAAAGGGCATAAGTCCATGAAGGGTAGTCAAAGTACAGACAGTATGGGCCCTTAAAAGAAAAGTGAAAATATGCAAATACAAGAAGCAAGCAGGGGGCCCAGTATCTCCTTCCTCCAGCAGTGATGAAGGGCGAGTTAGCACATTAGAGTATCTCTGTGGATTTACCTGGGGAGGAGGCAATAGACAGGGAGGACAATGGCTCGTCTGTTCTCTTATCACAGTTATTGAGATCCCCTAATGAAACGGGAACTGCAGCTGGTGCTACAGAGGTACCAAGATGGATAGGAAGCTGAGATAATGGTCCACTGCTGATGGCCATGCTTATAGAAAGAACTGGGAAATGGAGAATGTTTTCCATGAAAAGAGCCACTGGAGTGATTTATGGGGATGAGAGAGAGTTAGAAGGGAAAACAGAATTAGCTCTACAAAGCCTAACTCAAAAAGAAAAACAACATGAGTCTGAGATGGAAGAAGAAAAGATAGAATGTTCCCAGCTGTATTGGCCAACTCTCTTCAGATTAGAAAGGTGGTGCCTTTGAAAGCTCAAAAGAGATAAATTTACAATAAATAGGAGGAGGTGCTGTTTCTATTACAGGTAGTGAAACTGGTAAGACTTGTAAATCTAGACCATTCTTTAATCTGGAAAAGTGAGACATTGAAAACTATAAATAGGTTTTGGAAATATTTAAGCGAATGTAAGGTTTGTAGATCCACTGTGGGTGAGACATGCATTTATGAACCCAGTTCTTTACCTTCCTCAGTATCAATGCCCAAGGCTATGTCACTTCACAGTGCCATCTCACTGAAGGTGACGTGACTGTGTCCTTTGCCATGTGACTTACTTTGACCAATGGGCTGTTAGCAGAAGTAGAGGCATGGAAGGACTTGAACAATGGGACTTTTCCTTTACACCTATGCCTTTGCCATGAGGACATGCCTGGATTGACCAGGTAAAGAGTGAGAGATGTGTGGAATAGTTGTCCTGGCAGAAACTAATCCGCCAGAGTTTTAAGATCCAGCCAAGATTAGCAGAGTTGCCTGGCAACACTCGGTGATTCTAGGCATGCAAACAATGAACACTTCTGCCGTTGAGATTTTGGGTTGTCTGTTATGTAGTACTATTGTAGCAATAGATAACTAATATAGGAAGAGAAATTTGGGCTGTATGACATGTGTATGTTCATATCCTATCATGGTCACATTATTGAGGGCAATCTGTCATTTCATAATTATCCCTTGGTATAACATTCAGAGTCAGAATATTGGGCTTATCAGCCAATCGACCTAGTGTGGCAATTCTTAGATCAAGTCATGAGAATAGTTTAAAATAATAGAGAGCACTAGAATATGATCAGTATATGTCCCCAAAGCTCCCTATTTAGGAGAGGTCCATCAGATAGATATAAGGAAAAAAACTTTGTTCAAAACAGATTTCCACATGGTTCAGAAATTCAATGAAAATTAATTACCAGACACTTGCTTTAGAGCAAATACAATTCTCATGTTTGAGATCAAACATTCACCAATTAAATTGTAATTCTCTTCTCAGTAAAATGACATTACTTTTTTGCATTTATTGTTGGTTTGATTTTTGAAAGAGTCCTTTGTAAGTCAAAGGATTTTTGTTTCTTTGTTTTTGCAAAGTCAGAAGCTCTTTGGCAACATGGGAGGTCCCTGGACAATTTTTTTCCCCTGGAAGAGAGTGAAAGGATCCTGCCACTGGCAGGGGCATCCTGGTTCTCTGTTTTTGCCAGTATTTGGCAGTAGCTACTACAGCTGCCCCCAATTCCTGTGGGCACAACTGTGAAGGGAGCATTGAAGACTGCCCTGTTGGAGCCCCAGAGGTCTCAGAACACTTCATAAATATTTCTTGTTGAGTTATCAGAAGCTGTGAAGAGACAGCAGAAGACCCACACTTACCCTTTGGGTGATTGGGGCCCCTAGAGCCCTTGGGCACACCTGCTTCCTGGAGCTTTTCCTGTCTTTAGGGCGGGGGCACAGTGAACCCAGAGCAGGGTCATTTTAAACTGCTGTTCTGTACCCAAGGAAAGAACGCAGACTTCAACCCTGTCTGCGATGAGTCTGTCCCACACTCCCCAAGACATGTAGGCACCTACGCACAGGTACAGCCATGGGGAAAGGTCAGTGTGATGCAGAGACGATGGAATTCAGGAAACCTGATACTATCCTGGTTCTGCTAAGCTGGCTGTGATGCCTTGGGCAAGTCACTTACTTTTTATCTCATAAATGTAAGAGAGTAGATGGGCCCAGTCAAGATTTTTCAGTGGATAACAGTGGTGAGTGGATAAGTTCCACATGTGGAGGATTAACAGGAGTCAAGTGCATTGGAGGTATTGTTCATACTAGTTTTCCTTTGTCATAAAACTTGATAATGTCCCAGTTGAGTGATGTAATTTGGTAAAATTGAGCTCGAGCAATTCAAAATGACATGTTTCATGCCATCCAGATTTGACACACTCATTGATCTGAGCACTCTGACAGGACACCAGGCAGCCACCAGCTACACCCAGGGAGGGCAGCCTAGTGGTCAGGAACTACTGCTGCTTCTCAGTGTCCCCGGTAACTGGGCAAAAGAGAAAACATTTAATTTTGGCTAAATCCTTTGGTTTGGAGCAGTTCCATGGGGGTTTCAGATCTAGTTATAAGACCTAGGAAATAAAGTGGGTTTTCCTTTTCTTTACTTTTACTATTGAGGGCTTTTATAACAACAGCTTTATTGAGATATAATTCCGTGCTAAGTCACTCAGTCATGTCCAACTCTTTGTGACTCCATGGACTGTAGCCCGCCAGGCTCCTCTATCTGTAGGATTTCCCAGGCAAGAATACTGGAGTGGGTTGCCATTCCCTTCTCCAGGGGATCTTCCTGACCCAGGAATCGAACCTGTGTCTCTTACATCTCCTGCATTGGCATTGGCAAGCAAGTTCTTTACCACTAGCACCACCTGGGTTATGTACCATAAAATTCACCAATTTAAAGTATACAATTCAATGCTTCTTAGTATATTTACAGAATTGTGCAAATATCATCACTGTCTCATCTTAGAACATTTTCATCACTCCAAAAAGAAAGCACATGCTTATTAGCAATCACTCTTCTTCCCCTAACCCCCTCAGCTCTCAGCAACCACTAATCTACTTTCTGTCGATAGATTTGCCTATTCTGGACATTTCATATAAATGGAATTATACGCTAGGTAGTCTTTTGTGATTGGCTTCTTTCACTTTGCATGCTGTAGCATGTATCATTATTTTGTCCCATTTTACTGCCAAATAGTATTCCATTTTATGGCTTTTACTTTACTTTTTATTGTAAAAATTCTCAAGCACATATACGAGAAGAAAGACTAATATGTTGAATCTCCTTATACCCATCACCCAGCTTAGCAATTATCGACACTTCGGCCAATCTTGTTTTATTTTTCTACCCAACGCCATGTTTATTGGATTATTTGGAAGGAATAACTATATGTTTTATGTAATAAATGTTTCACCTTGAGCTCTCAATGTAAGAATTTTTAAATAACCTTAATAGCAGTTTCATGTCAAAGACTTAACAATAATTCCTCAATATAATCACTATCTAGGCAATATACAAATGTACCCTAATATCTCATTTTAAAAAGTCAGCTGCTTTGTTTTAATCAGGATCTAGCAAAGTCCTCTCTTGATCATTTTGGCAGATGTACTTTAAGTCTCTTTCGGTCTATAGAGCCCTTCCTCAATTTTTTTTTTTTTTTTTGGTAATTTATTTGCAGAAAAATTGAGTTGTTGATCCTAGAGAAACTCCCACATTCTGGATTGGCTGATTGCGTTCCCATAATGTTGCTTAACATGCTCTTTTGACCCTTGTATTTGCTACAAATGTATAGATCTGGTGCAGAGGTCAGCACACTTTTTTCTGTAAAAGGCCAAGTAGTAAATATTTCAGGCTTTCTGAGCCCTGCAGTCCCTATGCAACCCTGCTATTGTAGACCAGTCAACTCTGCCATTGGAACACAAAAGCAGGTATAGACAATACATAAATAGGTGTGACTATGAAAACTTTATTTAGATGGTAGGCAGAGTCCTACTCTAGAGACCTGATCAAAATCAGGTCTCCCCTGTGAGGTTTTTTAATAGGTGTGGAAATTGAATTTATACTACTAGCAGGGTGCAGGAATATTGAGCCAAAAAATTAATTCAGGTTCCTAGTGCTCTGGAAAAAAGAAGGAAATTAAAAAATCTGTAGGGACCCTTTTTAGATCCAAAGCTCAAGGCATTTCTACTTTATGCAATAGATACAAATAAATTTAAGATAGACCAAAAATTAAATAGGAAAAACAAGTCAAGCTTTTATAAGAAAATATAAGTGACTTTTGGTTAGGAATGGTTTATTAAGTGAGTCTCGGTTGGGAATGGTTCATTAATGAGTTTTAGTTGAGAATGGTTTATTAAATAAAAGACAAAAAGAGCAATCTATAAAGGAAAAGGCTGAGCAAATAAATTTCATTAGAATTAAAAACAAACTTTTGTGCACCAAAAGACATCATAAACACATACACACAAGACAAGAGGCAGAGCTTGAGAAAGCATTTTGATACATATAATTAACAAAAGATTGACAGCAAAGATATATAAAGAAATGTTACTAAATGATAAAGACAAAAATTCACTAGAAAAATGGGGGAAAGATATGAGCAACAAATGCATGGAAGAAGAAATTCAAATAAATAAATATATATATACCTCATATATATGTTTAAACTGACTAATAATCAGGATAACATTATTTTAATTGTGAAACACCAAATTGACATAAAATCATATTTGCCAAAATATGATATCTGTAGAAGTTGAAACTTACTTTTAACCCATCAGTTCCACTCCCAAGAATTCCACCTGGAGAGCCTCACCTCTGTACTCAAGAAACTTTATATATTTGCAGATTAACCTAATACAAAGATGTATATGGTAAAAAAAAAATATTACTTAAAGACAGGAAACGTTCATAGATAAGAAATTATTAAATAAATTTGAATTTGGTCATATACTTAAATATTATACAGCAGTTAAGATCAATAAGGAATGTATACTTGAAAAACGAAAAAATAAGTAATGCTAAGTGAAAAAAGCAGAGAGATTTTCTTTTTTTCTCAACTTTATTGAGATATAATTGACATATAACATTGTGTAAGTTTAAGGTATACAAACTGTTGATTTGATACACTGATATATTGCAAAATATATTGTAGCAATAGTAGCAGTAGTCCTAACTAATACCTGTATTACATCACATGATTACCATTTGAGAACATTTAAGATGTATTCTCTTAGCAACTTTAGAGTATATAATATGATATTATTGACTCTAACCACTAAATAAATATGTCTGAAGCAACTATTATAAAGTGTTAATGTTTTAAAAACCTGAGTAGAGGTTTTTGTGAATTTGCTATGTTATTTATACTATATCATATTTTTATTATGAAATATATCAAATATATATCTGGTGGGCCACTTTCTGGCAGGACCTAATTTCAGGAGTGAGTTTCTTTTTCCCTATAAACTAAAATTTTTTAAAAATTAAAATGTTTGGAAGCCACATTGCCTCCTCCCATCTGGAAAAAGAAAAAAATAAAATTTTGATTCTCAAGACAAAGCAATAGAATTCACATTCTTATAATTTAGATTCCTTATTTTGTTGAATAGAATAAGTGTTTTTAAAAATATGCACATATGTGGACCTATTTGAAAAGTAATCGAGGCAGTTTTCATCTTTAAATCTGATGTGGTTTTGAGAGCTATCTCTGGATACAGGGCCAATACATGGGGCCTGAGAGTGGAGGGGTCCCTGGGAACTTGTTGGGCGCCAAGTCACTGCCTAAATGCTAAGGTTCCTTTCAGTTTTTCCATCTTCTGTCTTCAGGAGGCTCTCATACCTATAGGGAAAGAAATGGTTTAGAGACTGCTGAAAGAATAGCCTAGGAGTTGATAGTGAGGCATAGAAAAAAATATGAAATTTTAATTTTTTGTATTTCAAATAACTTATCACAAAAGCATTTTAATTGTTTAAATAAAACTATCATAATTTGGATAGAGAGCACAAGACCTATAACTTAAGACGAAGCTCATATGAAAACATCTAAAAGCATAATGAGATCATATTTAACTTGCGTATCATTAGGGCCAAAAAGAACAGGATATCTTTTGGAATGGAAGGAAATGGCAACCTCCTTCAGTATTCTTGCCTGG
The DNA here is from genome assembly GCA_006408695.1 of Aepyceros melampus. Lineage (NCBI taxonomy): Eukaryota > Metazoa > Chordata > Mammalia > Artiodactyla > Bovidae > Aepyceros > Aepyceros melampus. Next base: position 56,177 of record SJXQ01002297.1, read on the forward strand.
AGAATCCCACGGACAGAGTAGCCCAGTGTCCATGTGGTCACAGAGTTGAACACAACTAACCAACTAACAGACACACGAAGTGTAATTTAGGATTTTATATTTTCAGTCCTTGAAATGACAAAGCATCTCTCAATAGGATGAGAATATGGTATCCACTACAGTTATTCATAGCGGGTCAGAGAGGGTTTTAACTTCCTGTGATTGTACTGAGTAATGTTGTCTTGACCCCAAGCCCCCATCAGTGGCTGCAGAAACGTTTGCTGTGTTAATTGCTACTCTTCTGCCTTTGCACAGAGGCAGTATGGGATGCTGTTTATTTGACCTGTAATAGTTCTTTTTGAACCCTATAGCTATGTAAGTAACTGTATATTCTTCAATTCATTCATCATTCAAATCCAAAAATTACATATAGCTGTCAAGCATTATCTAAGTGACTTGGTTGGTATGCATGAACTGGCTTTGACTCTGTGTAACTGCTTAACTGTCAGTTTTATTTAGGCATAGGTGCCTTATAGTATGAATATGGAATAAATTGTAAAAAAGATTAAAAAGAACAGCTTGAGATGGAACAGTGTATCCTCAGGGGCCAAAATTCAAGACAACATAATGTTTTTGTGATACAAAGTATAACACTTCTAGTATGATAATGATAAATAAAACATATCTTCAAAGTTCCCACACACATTATAATTTTTAAAAATGTTTTAAGACTGAGGCCTTTTGGGGATTCTGGGTTGTCTCCAAGGGAGATTGAAATAAAAGAATGCTCTTAATTTGGGATCAAATTTTACCAGAAATTTTGCTATAAATCATCCTAGATTGGATGAAAAAGGGTAGGGGCTGAGAGGCGGGTGGTGGGTTATGTAAATGAATCTGTGCTGTAGACTAAACTCCTCTTTCCATAGCTCATTCCTTCTCATTCAGACATGGTACAAAGAAGACTAGAATGTGTCGAATCCAACATACAGCCAGTGGTTAAGAGCATTTCACTTTAGAGGCAAACATATCTGTGTTGATTCCCTGATTCTTCCAGTTAATAGCTGTGTGACCTAGTCAAAATTACTTACCTGCTCTGTGCCTCATTTGCCTCATTTGTGAATTGGAGACAATCACAACTACCTCACAAGATTGTGCAGATTCATTGAACAGTAGTTCCTAAGGGGTTGTGTGTGCTCAATAAAGAGGAATCATTTTCCATTTCACCGTGCCTATTCTATTCATCTCTTGTAGGATCTGTTGTGCCCCTTTCATGAACCATTTTCATTATGTCACACACCTGCTTGCAACCCCTAAGTGACTCCCTAATATTCACAGGATAAAAGGAAAATTTCTTAATCTAGAAAGTGCAGTCATGCCTGGAGTCCTGCTTTGGAATCTCTACTATTTATCTATTGTGTAAAAGATTACCACAAAAGATGATCTATTGAGTGAAAGATTACCAGATCAAAACAACATGCATTTATTATCTCCTGGCATAGTTTAGCTGGATCTGCTTCTGAGTCTTACAAGATTACAATCAAGGTCCTGGCTGGAGCTGTGGTCTCATCTGCAACTTGACTGGAGATGAATCCACTTCCAAGCTAATGTGGTTAGTGGTAGCATTCAGATCCTCGTATGCTCCTTAGGATGTCAGTCAGAGGCCATCTTGAATTCCTCACCATGTGGCCCTAGCCATGGGATAGCTCACGACATAGCATCTTGCTGCATCAGTATTAGCAAGGCAGATTCTTCAAACAAGATAAAAATGATAGCCTTGGAAATTCCCTGGCTGTCCAGTGGTTAGGGCTCTGTGCTTCCACTGCAGGAGGGAACGAGCTGGATCTCTGGTTAGGGAACTAAGATCTCACAAGCTGTGTGGCTAAAAACAAACAAACAAAACAATCTTATCTAACATAAACATGTATATCTTTCACTTCTGCTGTATTCTCCTTGTTGGAAGTGAGTCATAGGTCCTGCTCACACCCAAGGGAAGGGAGACACAGGAGGGTGTACCACTAGGAAGTAGGGGTCCTGGGAACCATCTTAGAG
>SJXQ01002297.1:65118-89683 GCA_006408695.1 Aepyceros melampus
GGGGCTGGAGATGGGAATGGAGTTGACTGCAGATGGGTACAAGAAAACTTTTGGGAATATTGGAAATATTCTAAAACTGGGCAGTAGTGATGGTTGTCCAATAGTATACTTTTATTAAAACTCACAAAACTGTATACTTTAAAATGGGTAAATTTTAGGATATATAAATGATACTTTAATTTAAAAATGAAGGAAATAGGTAGCATCTTAAAAGGAATATGTATATTTTTTGCATCTGCCTTCCAATTGGGGCTTCCGAAGTGGTGCTAATGGTAAAAACCCACCTGCCAATGCAGAAGACATAAGAGATATGGGTTTGATCTCTTGAGTCAGGAAGATCCCCCAGAGGAGGGCATGGCAACCCACTCCAGTATTCTTGCCTGGAGAATCCCATGGACAGAGGAGCCTGGAGGGCTACAGTCCATGGGGTTGCAGAGTCAGACACGATTGAAGGAACTTAGCACGCACACCTTCCATGTGGTGTTTGTATCCCTCCAGATGTGTTCACCGCTTTATTTTATGCAGTGGAACTAGTCATCATCTATATCTGGTAAGAGGGAATGCTTTCAAACTCCTCGGAATATTTCAGAGGAGAAGAAATTAGAATTTAGGGTAATTCTACTGTCCAAAGAAGCCCCTATTTTTAGTGTTGGGAATTGGAAATTAGAATAGGCTATTCTTGGTCTTAAACTGTCTTCCTGGGCTTTTCAGATTAAACCATTATATGAGCAACTTCACGCTTATGTGAGGGCAAAGTTGATGGATGCCTACCCTTCCTATATCAGCCCTACTGGATGCCTCCCTGCGCATTTGCTTGGTAAGAAACTCGAGGAATTCTTTGTCTACTTTGCTCTTCGCTGTTTCCACCAATAAGGTTGTTATTTTGGGGTGAGGCCCAACTTTTGAAAAATTCTGTGAATGAAGTCAGTAACATTATAGAAATCATATTTTGAAAGCACTGTCTTCACCAGAAAAGTCATTTTAAATTGTCCTCTATTGCATTACTTTATACACAGTTCTTTGTTTGGCCTCAATCCATAGATAAAGGGGTTATTTAAGATCATCAGAGAATGAGAGTGAAAATGGGGAAAATAAGTTTTTGTTTTGTTTTTTAAGATCCTCAGGTTTATTTTTATATTTTAAGTTTTTTGGCTGTTCTAGATCTTCCTTGCTGTGTGCGAGCTTTCTCTAGTTGCTTCAGTCAGGCTTTCTCTAGTTGCTGCAGGCGGGCTTCCTCTGGTTTCTGCAGGCAGGCTTTCTCTGGTTGCTGCAGGCGGGCTTTCTCTGGTTGCGGCAGGCGGGCTTTCTCTGGTTGCGGCAGGCGGGCTTTCTCTGGTTGCGGCAGGCGGGCTTTCTCTGGTTGCTGCAGGCGGGCTTTCTCTGGTTGCGCTGCGTGGGCTCCTCTTGTTACACAGCATGGGCTCTAGGCACATGGGCTTCAGTGACTAAAGCTCATGAGCTCTAGAGCGTGGGCTCAGTAGTTAGGGCACACAGGCTTGGTTGCCCTATGCCATGTGGAATCTTCCCGGACCAGGCATCAAATCTGTGTCCCCTCCATTGGAAGGTGGATTTTTAACCACTGGACCACCAGGGAGGTCTGAAATTAAATTGTATTATTCAGCTTGATTGGCTGACCCTTGAGGTGAGATGTTAGCATCATGTTGTCAGAGGAAAGAAGCTTAGTTGGTTGGGAGTGGTCAGGAGTGAGAGAAAAGCAATCTAGAATTAAGGTATAGCCTGAGTGAAAGCTTTGTAAGTTGATTGTTCAACTGCAACAATATCTTTTGCTGCAAAGCATTTGGTTTGGAATCATATGGGTAATCAATGAAATCCTCCTTGTGAAGAAAGCTGCCTAGCTTAAGAGGAGAAACAGTCTTCAGAGAACTCAGGATCCTGCTGTAGAGCTTTGGTAGACCAGGCAAGCCTGGAGCCCTTTACTGAACTCCTTTATTCCTCGCCAGAGAGTGATCGCCCTCCCTCCCCTCTCCCTCACCCTCAAAGCCTAGGCCAAAGAAAATATCTGTGTTTGGAAAGTTTATGTTCTCATACGCAGCAGGCCTACTACAGGCAAGCTAAGTTGCTAGTAGCTGATTCTCTACAGGCAAGCCTCTTTCTTAGCAGGAGGGAATCTGGACAAAAGAGCAGTGGAGACTTTTTCCTCTAAAGCAATATATAAATACTCTCTACAGTGTCTTTGGCAGGCATTCTTTGGTAATTCATTTTCTGCGTAAACCTGTCTGGCGTGAGGTGGCTCTTGCTTCCTTCCAAAATAGACTCATCTATCACTGCACTGTACCAATTACAAGAAAGTCCTACGTTATGTGGAGGTGAACCAACACCCATCTCATGCCTTCCACTCATTCTGCCTAATTCTGTGCTCTGAGGTTATCCAGAGTATGTCTACTCTTCTTCCACAAGATGGCCTTCTAGAGATTTGTAAACAACCACTGTCAAGGTACAGCATAGTTCCTGACACAAGAGCATGTACTCAGTATATTTTACTATTATTCTTGTCATCATGTATACACTGTTTTCTTCTTATATGTTAAATATCCTGTACAGACTTTCAACCATTCTTTAAAAATCTCACTTTTCTGCTTGTTCTCATTTGGACAAGCAAATAAATAAAATAAAACTTTATTGATGTCCCTCTTCAAATATCATGCTTAGAACTGAGCAGTTATTCCAGCTGAGGTTTGACCAACATAGAATAAAGATGGTGCTGTGACTTCCTTTGTTCTAGACACTGTAATTTTATTCATTTGCCTTAAGGTGATATTTGCATTTTGGAAGCCACGTTGTACTGTTTGTTGGGTCCCTTTTGGTCTTTTACATGTGAGCTGTGTTTCAACCTGATGTCATATATCACATATTTCTATAATAGCTATTTCTTTACAGTTGAAGGATAGGAGTTTGCATCTATCTCTATTGGATTTTATCTTTCAAAACATGAATTTGTTGGCATATTCTTCAGGTAGTTATTTTGCTCTATTTTTTTGGTGCCAGAATTCTGGTCCTGCTGTTACATTGATTTTTTTTTTTCCCAGATCCATTTTCTCTTTTAGGTTTCTGGCCTTGGAATCCAGTTTAACATTTGTTTGAGATGTTTGAAAAGTTACCCAGTTAAGTAGATTACTATAGTATAGTAATAAAAGTGGGACTTAGTTACTAGTTACTAGCAGAGTTTCCCGAATAATCATCTTATATGCTCTCATTTTTCTTTTGCATTATAGTTTATTACAGGATCTTGAATATAATTTCCCATTCTATACAGTAGGACCTTGTTGTTTATTCATTCTATATATAAAAGCTTCCTCTGAGCAACAGCAAATCTGTCTATATACTCTCTCTTAAATTCAATATCATAGATTACTAACAGTTTAATTTGTAGTATTTTGTCCCATGGATGAGGGACTATATAAATCTATTTATAATCTATAGTAGCTATGATGTCCTATATGTTTAATACATTGTGCCTTTGAAATTGGAGAAGGAAATGCCAACCTACTCCAGTACTCTTGCCTGGAAAATCCCATGGACAGAGGAGCCTGGTAAGCTACAGTCCATGAGGTTGCTAAGAGTCGGATACGACTGAGCGACTTCACTTTCACTTTTCACTTTCATGCATTGGAGAAGGACATGGCAACCCACTCCAGTGTTCTTGCCTGGAGAATCCCAGAGACAGGGGAGCCTGGTGGGCTGCCATCTGTGGGGTCACACAGAGTTGGACACGACTAAAGCGACTTAGCAGCAGTAGCAGCCTTTGAAGTGATTTGAAATGAAAGAAACAGGGATGATTCCCTAACAAGCTTTGCCTCATCACATCACCTCTTGCCATTTTAACCTTTTAGAGGAGACAGTAAAAGAAGGGAATGTTGAAAATATAAAATAAGAGAAGAGGAAAAGAAGTAGTGAAAAGGAAGCGCAGAAACTATTGAGTTGGCCAAAAAGTTCATTCATGTTTTTCTGTAACATCACTTTTTGGCCAACCCAATAAATTAAATCTAGAATACTCTATGGCCTGTTTACCAGTCCCACCTCATATGCTATGTAAAATCATGTCTATACTTCTACTATCTTTATCACATTTAACAAATCTTTTTTTTTAATAGGTGATATGTGGGGGAGATTTTGGACAAATCTGTACTCGTTGACAGTCCCTTTTGAACACAAACCAAGCATAGATGTTACTGAAACAATGGAGAACCAGGTAGGAAGAAGACACCTTAAAAACTAAATCCTCAACCTCATTCCTTTTTATGCTACCCTTCTCTTCTTATGTTATAAAGTAATGTAAATGAGAAAAATTTCAAGCAATTTTAAATTTATTTCTTATGTAAGTGTCCTTTCATAGAAAAGTAGTTTACAATGACAGTGACATCTAGTACCTAGAATAAGTATGGCATTGATCTTGCTGAGAGTAACTGAAAGTGGAGATGACCTGGTTTTCCATTAAGCAATAAGATGTGGAATTGTGAACTTATAATTCTTTCTAAAGTTAGTCATTTCTATGTAGTGAGTAACCTCTATGAATAGGGGAAAAAAAGGATATCTTTAGATTTTTGCATATTAAAAATCATTATTGTTAAAGGTACCGTAAGAGTCTGCAATGGTTTGCAAATAAACTTTTTGTTACCATCTTGGAATACTTGTTTTAATTCTCTGTGTTCCCTTCCATTGATGAAAGCATATTATAGTTATAATTATGTGTTTTTCTTTATTGAGCTAATACTCTACAATTCTGGGTAGAATCTATAATCATACATCTATTAGCTATGTAAAAATTTTCTGAATCGTTGCACTGTGATTTATGTTAGTATTTATGCATTGCTTGTGAACAGTTTTAAATCTGTAAGCAACTACGCAATGAACACTTTCACTTGCATAACATATTCCTGAGATAAGTCCACAGCAGAATGAAAACATGAAGCTTCAAGAGCCCCCAAACTCCTGCAGCTGTTCTAGCCCCATTTTGCAATTGAGTAGCAGCAGGGGCTCATTTTTATGTACCTCCATAGCCTGTCTACAGTGTTTTCACACCCACCATCTCTCCTAATGTTATATTTACGACAAATCTATGGGACTATCAGGGCAGGTTTTGTGATAGTTCATGTTGTAGGTGAGGACACTGAGGCTTGGGTAAATGATTCACCCAAAGTCACAAAGACAGCCAGTCAGTGGCAATTAAGGTTGGAACACAGAACTTGCAGTCTGGTTTTCTACCCATTCATTCTTCATTCAGCAGATATTAACTGTGGTTGCCAGTCTACACTTTTTTGGTATATGTTCATTTTCCTTAAGAATACCACAGTCACCAATAGCAATATTGTCTGACGTTAAGCCTTTAAAGGTAAAAAAACAATCCATAGTGTCTCTTATACCCAGTTTCATATTTTCAAGGCAGACATGAGAGAAGAAATTAACTTGACTGGTTTTTAAGATCAGAGGAAGTTTTCTGTGTCACTAAAAAGTGATTCATTAACTATCTACCAATTATACAAATTTAGTTTGATTAATGTATGGGCCTTATCTCCAAAGAAGTCTTGGTCAGCTCCAGGGACACTGGTTCCCAGAAAGATTTGCTGGATGGCAGACATCTTCGGCTGCCCTTATGCAGTTCCAGAATATTCTGAAAGTTTAGGTTCCTATACAGACTGTGAAGCCAAGGCCCAGCTACCCATTGGCTTCTGGGTCTCTTGTGGGCCTTTTTGACTTCGAAAGCATGTGACTTCATGTTTGCTTTATTGTTTGTGTCTTCCTCTGACACAGACACTAATAATCCCCAGCCTAATACTAGGGCCTTGTTCACTGAACGAACTCAATCAAGGGTTGTTGTCTTGTTGAACAGTTTTTAGCAAAGAGAAGGTCATTACTACTTGTCTTTATACCTGGAGCATAAAGAATAAAGGCAAAAAAATTCATACATAATTGCAGTCTACTCCTGACATTTTAATGCACTTCTTCATTAAAATTATACTATATAAGTGTTTTACATATTTTATCTTCTCACTATTATTTTAAAAAATCAATAAAAATTCTTTATCAATCCAATTTATTTAGGTTTTCTATTCCACAGAGGCATTGTTATTTACTTAACCATTCTGGAGGCTTTTTCCACTTTTCTCTCTATTAAAATCATTTTGTAACACTTTACAATTTGTCAAATATATTTTAATTGAAAAATAGTAATAAAAATCATTTAAAATGTAATTCTTTGACCTAATTTCTGAAAATTTCCTGGGTTAGTTCCCTAGAGACTGGATTACTGAGACAAAGAGTATAAACACTGTGAAAGCTGTCTGTACATGTTGCCAAATTGCCTTTTAGAAAGGCTATGCCTTTGTACATACCCAACAAAAGGAATGCTGTGATTTTAATGCTACAATTAAATGCTGTTCTTTTTTTCCCCCAGTCATGGGATGCAGAAAGGATATTCAAGGAGGCTGAGAAGTTCTTCGTGTCTATCGGCCTTCCTTCCATGACTCAAGGATTCTGGGACAACTCCATGCTGACTGAGCCAGGGGATGGCCGGAAGGTGGTCTGCCACCCCACAGCGTGGGACTTGGGGAAGGGTGACTTCAGGTAGTGAGACTGACGTTCACACTGCCAGTACTCGAACAGGAGACAATGGAGGGATGAGGATGAATTTGGATTCCTTGTCTGATTCTCTGAGCACTGAAGAGAGGAGTGAATTTTCCTTCAATAGAGGCTGGGAGTCCAGGAGACCACATCTGGGTTTCCAAGCAAAAGGGGATTGTCATCAGGCCCTCAACTGCACCTTTAGACAGTTTACCTCATCTGAAATAATATGCATTCATTAAAGTTTCGTGGCCACAAGTATGGTGGTGCCCCCATTAGGAAAGGCTTGGTGCAAAGATTTATGGAAGATAAAATATATGAATCAGACATTAATCCCCCCTCCCCATTTCTTTCTTCTGAGTGAACTAGGACAGGTGGATAGAAACTCTGGTATGTATCATAGGAGAAACGCAGAGAGTACTTATATCGTTTCTTTAGGTTTTGCAGGTCTCTGTTGCAACTACTCGTCTCTGCCCTTGTGGCATGAAATCAGCCAGAGACAATACAGAAACAGGTGGTTGGGGCTGTGTCACAATAAAGTCTAATTTAGCACAACAAATGGCCAGCTGCAGGCCGAGCTTATTGACTCCAGTACGATGGTAAGGTTGAAAAATGAGGAAGTGTATGTAAGCTTCCTAGCACAGGCTCTTACACACAGCAGACATTAAGTAAGTACCTATTCTTATAATTGTGTCAAAGAGAATAGAGGAAAGCCAAAATGAGAAAAAGAGGTCATATTGGGTATATAAAGGAGACTGAGTTTGTTCCTGAGCAGTGGGTGTCCGTAAAGGGTATTTATCAGGGCAATGGTGTGCTCAGAGTGGTGGGAAAATGACAGCACCTACTGGAATATGACCCCTCCACTCACCTACCTGAAACTGCTCTTGCCAAGTTGAAAAGGACTGGTATCTAATTGCCATATGCAGTCTTTGGGCCACAGCAGCATGAGACAGTGTTGGTTGGTTGTCTTTGACGTGTTTTTTTTCACTAGTGTCTGCATTGTCCTCCCTTCTGGGACCTCCTGGGGCTTGTCCTTGGCCCTCTTTCCTTGCCATCCTACACTAGCTTCATGGGCCATCACATCCACTCCCCTACTTACATGCTAATGATTCCCAAATGTCAATTTCTAGTCCCCCCCCTTTTTTTTTACTGCTTCTCTGTCCTAGCTGTCCCAAACTGCTGGCTGTGTTCCCATTCTTTTCTCAAGCCATCCTCATTGAACACTTCTAGGAAGGTCAGTCTCTTGACCCTTCCTGCCATCTACCTGGCAAACTGCTGTGCTTTAATCAAGGTCCAGATTGCTCATTGCATCTTGAGTCATGCCATTCCTGGTGCTTCTAGAAGACTAGGCCCACATTTACTCATCATTATGGCCAAGGCTGTGTCTTGATCACTTGTAGAGCACTTGCCTCAGAGTTATTGTAGTAGAAGGCTCCGTCTTCCTTTCTATTAGTCTGTGAGTAGGAGGACAGGATTCGGCCCTGCCCATTACTTTATATTGAGCACCTAGAACAGTTTCTAGAACATGTAAGGTAGGTCCTCAAGATTCATTGGTCAATAAATCTTGGAAATGTGATCCATGCTATAGAAATCCCATTAACTATTATGATGAATAAATAAAATTCAGTGAGGTTCACGTCAATCTTGCCCATTTTTGTTCAGGATCAAGATGTGCACGAAGGTCACGATGGACGATTTCCTGACAGCCCATCACGAGATGGGCCACATCCAGTATGACATGGCGTATGCTGCACAGCCCTACCTGCTCAGAAATGGAGCTAATGAAGGTTTCCATGAAGCTGTTGGGGAGATCATGTCACTGTCTGCAGCTACACCTCACTATTTGAAAGCGCTTGGTCTTCTGGCACCTGATTTTTATGAAGACAATGGTATGAGCATTTTTCTCACGGCTTCTTTTGGGTATTCTTTATTCTGACACTGGCAAAAGTATTTATTGTGATGCATAAGATATATTTAATTTTGGCCATATAAAATATAATGTAATTATGAGTAACTGGGAATTGCTTCGGTTAAAAAAAAAAAAAACAGTATATAACATAACATGCCAGCTTTTGTTTTTGTGTCTTTGAGAAGAGGTAACTAAGTGAATAATCTTGGGACTCTAAGAATCATCTAGCAGAAAACTTTTATTTTATTTTACTGTTGTTGTTTAGTCGCTCAGTCATGTCTGACTCTTTGTGACCCCGTGGACTGTAGCCCACCAGGCTCCTCTGTCCATGGAATTTTCTAGGCAAGAATACTGGAGTGGGTTGCTGTTTTCTTCTCCAGAGGATCTTCCCCACCCAGGGACTGAACCTGTGTCTTCTGCATTGGCAGGGGGATTTTTTTATCACTCAGCCACCAGGGAAACCCAGAAGATTTTTTAAAAGACATTAAAGCAGACCCACAGAACTGAAATGGCTTATCCAAGGTCACCTAGCTAATTAGTGTCAGAGTTCAGATTGAATTCCCCCAGTTCTAGGTAAAAACCTCAATGATGGAGCTGGAAAAGATTGTAAAAATCACTTTGTAGAGGAAGCAAACTGAAGGCATGAGAGGGAAAATAACTAGCCCAAGGCCAAAAAGCAGCATGGCAGAACCAGAACCAAAGACCTAATAACTTTTCCCATAATATTATGGGAATATTATGGGAGTTCTTAAGGAGCATGTGGTAGTACGAAGACTGGAAGAGACTGAAACATTTTTTTCATCTAGCTGAAGCATGAATTCACCCCATACATCCCCTCAGATCCAGGCCATCATTCGAGGCACCCTTTTTCTCTTTGGATGGCCTAGACTTGATGGAACCCAACAAATATTCACGAGATCCAGATTTTTTTTCTGTGAGGATTCTTCGCTCAGTCGTGTCCAACTCTTTGCAACCTCATGGACTGTAGCCTATCAGGCTCCTCCGTCCATGGCATTTTCCAGGCAAGAGTGCTGGAGTGGGTTGCTGTTTCCTTCTCCAGGGGATCTTCCCAGCCCAGGAATTGAACCCGGGTGTCCCACATTGCAAGCAGATGCTTTACCATCTGAGCCACCAGGGAAGCCCTGTAAAAGGACACTTAGAACCAAATATGTTCTTCTTTCCCATGTTTTTCTCTCCCCTTATTTTAGCCATTTGGGACATAAACATCAGCCCTGCTGACTGGTACATTTAGTCAATGAGGTCAAGGTCATAAGCTCCATCTTTGTGTGGACAGTTCACTTTGCCTTGACTTCTGACTCCAGACCTTGATGATCTCACAAGTGCCTGGGAGTAGGTCACTGTAAAGCCATCATCATGTCTGAGAAGTGAAAGCACAGACCCAGTGGGTAATAGACAAGTAGCAGTATCCCCCCGGAAGTGAGCAACAAAGGAAAGAGGTTTCACAGTAACCACACCTGTCGCCTAATTTTAAATGATCATTCTCAAGTCAATTCACAAAAAAGTGTTTTATCATTTTTTAATATTCCTTGACAGCAGGCAAAGATGATTGAATCACTGGTTTGAAAAACTCCTACTTCTTTCCTTGGCTCTGCTCCTGATCTGTGAATTATATTTGACAAAATAAAGTCCTTCATTCCTTCTTTTCCTCTTTCTTTCTCCCTCTCTTCCTTTCTTCTTCCAAAAGTGTTTACTGAGCACTTACTACATGTAATCATTTTTAAAGACACCAGAGAGATACAGTGATAATAGCCCCCTGGTTACATTCCAGTAAGCTGCATTTATACAACAGATATGAGCTCCACTGCCCTTTTACACCACTGCTGTTGCTGCTAAGTCACTTCAGTTGTGTCCTACTCTGTGCGACCCCATGGACAGCAGCCCACCAGGCTCCTCTGTCCACGGGATCCTCTAGGCAAGAATACTGGAGTGGGTTGCCATTTCCTTCTCCATTTATACCACTAATAAAGGATAAATGAAATAATATAATTTGTTAAAGCATTTTAAATTCTGGTAAGGAAGATATTTGTAAGGCCTGAGGAAGCCTTACAAATAGCTGTGAAAAGAAGATAAGCGAAAAGCAAAGGAGAAAAGGAAAGATATAACCGTTTGAATGCAGAATTCCAAAGAATAGCGAGGAGAGATAAGAAAGCCTTCCTCAGTGATCAGTGCAAAGAAATAGAGGAAAACAATAGAATGGGAAAGACTAGAGATCTCTTCAAGAAAATTAGAGATACCAAGGGAACATTTCATGCAAAGATGGGCTCAATAAAGGACAGAAATGGTCTGGACCTAACAGAAGCAGAAGATATTAAAAAGAGGTGGCAAGAATACACAGAACTGTACAAATAAAAGATCTTCACAACCCAGATAATCACGATGGTGTGATCACTCATCTAGAGCCAGACATCCTGGAATATGAAGTCAAGTGGCCTTAGGAAGTATCACTATGAACAAAGCTAGTGGAGGTGATGGAATTCCAGTTGAGCTCTTTCAAATCCTATAAGATGATGCTGTGAAAGTGCTGCACTCAATATGCCAGAAAATTTGGAAAATTCAGCAGTGGCCACAGGACTAGAAAAGGTCAGTTTTCATTCCAATCCCAAAGAAAGGCAATGCCAAAGAATGCTCAAACTACTGCACAATTGCACTCATCTCACATGCTAGTAAAGTAATGCTCAAAATTCTCCAAGCCAGGCTTCAGCAATACGTGGNGTGGCCACAGGACTGGAAAAGGTCAGTTTTCATTCCAATCCCAAAGAAAGGCAATGCCAAAGAATGCTCAAACTACCGCACAATTGCACTCATCTCACATGCTAGTAAAGTAATGCTCAAAATTCTCCAAGCCAGGCTTCAGTAATATGTGGACTGTGAACTTCCAGATGTTCAAGCTGGTTTTAGAAAAGGCAGAGGAACCAGAGATCAAATTGCCAACATCCTCTGGATCATGGAAAAAGCAAGAGAGTTCCAGAAAAACATCTATTTCTGCTTTATTGACTATGCCAAAGCCTTTGACTGTGTGGATCACAATCAACTGTGGAAAATTCTGTAAGAGATGGGAATACCAGACCACCTGACCTGCCTCTTGAGAAACCTATATGTAGGTCAGGAAGCAATAGTTAGAACTGGACATGGAACAACAGACTGGTTCCAAATAGGAAAAGGAGTACGTCAAGGCTGTTTACTGTCACCCTGCTTAGTTAACTTCTATGCAAAGTACATCATGAGAAACACTGGGCTGGAGGAAGCAAAGCTAGAATCAAGACTGCCGGGAGAAATATCAATAACCTCAGATATGCAGATGACACCACCCTTATGGCAGAAAGTGAAGAAGAACTAAAGAGCCTCTTGATGAAAGTGCAAGAGGAGAGTGAAAAAGTTGGCTTAAAACTCAACATTCAGAAAACAAAGATCATGGCATCCTGTCCCATCACTTCATGGGAAATAGATGGGGAAACAGTGGAAACAGTGACTGACTTTATTTTTTTGGACTCCAAAATCACTGCAGATGGTGACTGTAGCCATGAAATTAAAAGATGCTTACTCCTTGGAAGGAAAGTTATGACCAATCTAGACAGCATATTAAAAAGCAGAGACATTACTTTGCCAACAAAAGTCTGTCTAGTGAAGGCTATGGTTTTTCCAGTAGTCATGTATGGATGTGAGAGTTGGACTGGAAAGAAATTTAGCGCCGAAGAATAGATGCTTTTGAACTGTGGTGTTGGAGAAGACTCTTGAGAGTCCCCTGGACTGCAAGGAGATCCAAACAGTCCATCCTAAAGGAGATCAGTCCTGAGTGTTCATTGGAAGGACTGATGTTGAAGCTGAAACTTCAGTACTTTGTCCACCTGATGCAAAGCGCTGACTCATTTGAAAAGACCCTGATTCTGGGAAAGATTGAAAGCAGAAGGAGAAGGGGATGACAGAGGATGAAATGGTTGGATGGCATCACCGACTCGATGGACGTGGGTTTGGGTGAACTCTGGGAATTGGTGATGGACAGGGAGGCCTGGCATGCTGCAGTCCATGGTGTCGCAGAGTTGGACACAACTGAGTGACTCAACTGAACTGAACTGAAGGAAGATATCAATAAATTTAAAGTTCATGGTACTTCTGATTATCCACTGAATAATTAGAGGAGAGAGGCTGTTTTTTCTTTGTTGTTGTTTTTTTTTTTTTCTTCCCTGGTTTGCTGGCTTTTGGCCACATCTGTTTAATATCCATTTATTTAGCAAAGACTCACACAGGGCCTCATGTAGCAGATACCAGTTTGGTATACAGTCTTGAATGAGACATTGACAGTCACTGCCTTCATGGAGCTTACAAGAATAAATAGTATGACTAGGAAAGCAGGTGAAATAGCCCTACTTAGCTCTGACAAGAGGTAGTTAAGGAAGGCAACTGAAACTAATGCAAAAAAGAGGATTACTTGTGGATTTATTTAACCTATTCTATCCAAGGCTTCACCCTACTTCAAATCCCTCAGCTGAGAAAATGAATAAATACATATTATTATGTCCACTGTCAATATTTCTCATGTGATCATGCTTATAGTAAGTGTATCTTGAGGAATAATATCTTGAGATTAGAAAATTACTGAACACAAAATGTCTACTGTCATCCTCATCTTAATATTTATCCTTTCCCATTTTCCTTTCAGAAACAGAAATAAACTTCCTGCTCAAACAAGCACTTACAATTGTTGGAACTCTACCATTTACTTACATGTTGGAAAAGTGGAGATGGATGGTCTTTAAAGGCGAAATTCCCAAACAGCAGTGGATGGAAAAGTGGTGGGAGATGAAGTAAGTCAGTGAATCATGCACGCAATCAGTAAAATGTTTTCTCGTGAATTTACTGTTTATTTAAAAGCATCTAATTGGCCTTAGACACACACACACTCACATTAACTACTTGCTTTTTATTAAGTCTCCATTTGGGTGCCTTCTTCTCAGATAACATTTCCTTGGCTTTGCCCACCCCCTCAAAAGCAGGGTCAAGTGACGAAATTTCTCATGCTCTATCTTCTTGCATGTTGAGACACTCATTAAACTCTGATATTATTTAGGAAATAACCAATGTGTTCATTTTCATTTTTTATTTTGTCCATTCTTTGAAACAAGAATTAATAACCTCATATTTCAGGTAAAGCACCAGGGATCCAAGACTGATCGTTTGCACCAGGGATCTGAGGCGGATCGATTTTGATGTTCTCTTTGACTTCAAGAGCTTTTAGTTTATGGAGGGATGTGGAAAATGAAACCACTGCAGTATGTTGAATTGTGATGGAAGGTTGGGGATCCGTGAGCATCCAAGGGGAGATTCAAAGCCCTGGCCAGTGAGTCAGATGAGGAGAGGCATCCAAGCTGAGGTTGGAGAACAATGTGGGAGTTAACCAGGTGTACGTAGAAGGGAAGGGAGAGAATTCCAAGCAAGTGAGAACCTGCCGCATTTGGGCAACAGATGGTGATGCCTTTCAATAGTTTCAGTGCTGCGCCATTCTTCACTATAGCCCAAGTGCTTTGCACAGGGCCTGGCTCAGACACGTAGGAAATAATGAGGAAAGTCCTACTGAAGAAAAGCGACCTCCCCACCACATGAGTCAGACTCCTGTTAATGATTTTTCTTTATTTTTCCTTTTTGGAGTGAAGATCTACAATTATAACATTTAGCCCCACGTCCATAAGTTGAAGTCTGTGCCACTCTTCTGCTAAGATTCTTTCTGTTGACATAAATCCTCCTTGGGAGGAAGGAGACAGCATCTCTAATAACTCTCTCTAGCATTTAAGCATTACCAAAATTATGTCTACCATGATCCCACAAGCAGAAAGGACAAATGTATTCAAACAATGCCAAATACATGGTTTCTGTACCTTTTATCCTGATGAAAATTTTGACCCCTTTTAGTTTATTTCCAAAGGTACATGGAACCAAGCCCTTAAAATGATTCATTGTACTCTATTCATGTAGTAAGTCCCCATGAAGTCTTTCCTTAGCATTGGGTATTGTGGCTGGCCCTGGAACTATAAAGATGACCCGAACACAGCCCTGCCCGCTAGGTGCTCAAGTCTCCAGAGCAAGAAGGAGCTGTATGTGAATAATTATGAAACAGAGAGGGAAATGGCAAAGGAGGCCGAGCTAGAGAAGGCCTCGGGAGCTGGAGGGCCTGCTGTGGTGGCAGGTGCTTGGGGTCAGGGGCAGGACTTAGAGATGAGGGGCATTTGAGCTGGCCTTGAAGAATCAGATCAATCAGAAGAGTCAGTGAGGTTTCAATTTTAGAAAATTCTGCCTACCGGGAGCCCATAAAATATGGTGCGGAGAGGGATTTTTAGGACTTTCACTGTATGGTTTTGGTCACATAATACACTTTGTGAAATTGGTGTTTTGATGATACAGCTATTTTTCAATGGTATAGACTGGCTGAAGTTACAAAAAACAGAGATGATTACCTGATGGGCTTTATTCTGTAATTCTTTACACTGTTTCAATTTCACCTGACCCCAAATTCCAATAGAAATGCCATTGACTGATGGCACTGCACAATGGCACCATCTATACTTTCTCTCAATGAGCCACCCACAGCTAGTATACCTTCTTTCTCCTCCAAAGGCGAGAGATAGTCGGAGTGGTGGAGCCTCTGCCCCATGATGAGACATACTGTGATCCCGCGTGTCTGTTCCATGTGGCTGAAGATTACTCGTTCATCCGGTAAGTGACAGTTTTCTTCTGTTTCACTTCTAGAATTTGTAGACAGAGTGACAACTTTAATTTCTCTATCTCCATTCACCTCCCCCTTAGAACCTCAAAATAGATGATCAGTTTCAATTCTATGTAACTGAACATGATGTGTTGAGTTCAACAAAAGTTATATGAGATCCTTTTCTCCACCAACAGGGAATTTATAGTCTCCTTGGGAGCAATAGAAATGTTTTTGTTTGTCTTCTTCTTACTGGCAGAGTTCAGGGTGATCATAATAGAGCATTTTTAACTTGAAGTCACAAAATCTATGTTCTTCACCTATTAGCTCCAGATCTTGAATTTGTTGAGTCTCAGTTTCTTTATTTGTAAAGTAGAAATAATATTGATGATTTGCCAAAAGGATTGATTGGCATCAGTTATGTGAAAAGGCCATAAATAGGTGAAACACAACACAAATATGAGTTCACATTTAACAAGATAATGCTGCCTTTTTATCAGCTGATACATAAATGCAAGTATGATGAGTCTGTAGGGTTTGTGTTTGGGTCTTTCTTGAGTGAAAAGAGGTTTAACTGATACTTCTTTGGTTGCTGGGGCCTCAAAATTTAAATATATGTCCCAATCTATGATTTTACCACAAAACTACACACGGGACAACTCTTTCTTTTTTCTTTATCTCTTGTACAGGTATTACACAAGGACCATTTATCAATTCCAGTTTCATGAAGCCCTTTGTAAAACAGCTAAACATGAAGGTGCCCTGTTCAAATGTGATATCTCAAATTCCACTGAAGCTGGGCAGAGGCTGCTGTAAGAGATGCTTCAAAAATATTGAACCTCTCATCCTCTTTAATGTTACTCATTTTCATTCCTAGGTTTGAATTTGATTTTTTTGTTCCAAAAAAGAAAATTTGGGGACTCAAAATGTCTTCATCCATGAATTAAATGTTTGTTTTCTGATCACACAGGAACCTGGATCCTGTGAGGGCTAGACAGGCCACCTCCTCTCCCCATGTCATAACTATAGAGCTCTCCGGGGAAGGGAGATTGAAAGATGAATACATCTTTTACCATGCCTTCTTGTCTTATTTGCCAGGAGCAAACTTAGTCAAACCAGAGAGGAGTAACCATAGGTTGTACATGTAAACAGATATGCATCTGGAATCCTTCCAAAGGCCCTGAACCCACCTCCACCCGCTTTTTTTTTTTTTTTTTTTTAAATGTAGCCAAATGCTGCGCCTTGGAAAATCAGAACCCTGGACCTTAGCATTGGAAAGTATTGTGGGCATAAAGACTATGGATGTAAAACCCCTGCTCAACTACTTTGAGCCCTTGTTTACCTGGCTGAAAGAGCAGAACAGGAATTCATTCGTGGGGTGGAGCACGGAATGGACTCCATGTGAGTAGATGGCGTTGACACATTTCTGCTGGCCCTTTTCCTGCTTGCCTAGTCCTCTCTGGCCCTAGTCTCATGGGACTCACACAGTTGAGTGTGTTCTTCCTCTACTTACCCCCTGTACTGTGGTGGCAGATGCCCTTTTCTCTGGGAGGAAACACATTTGTTGAGCACCTACTGTGTACCCGACACAGTGAAAACTGCCCCAATCTTGTTTTCAATCTGCTTTACTAGCTCCATATTTAAAATAAGAGTCTAACAGTTTCAACCCACTGTATGCGAATCCTGCCCTTCAAAGGCAAATACGTTTAACAGTTTTAATGCAATCCCCTCTTCTTTCTGGCAGTTACATTCATATTTCTAAACAGCTTGTTTATATTGTCATTTCCCCATTGCTTCCCACATGCACTTCTGCCTACTCTTCTGCCTCCATTTCCCATTCTCCCAATGAAATTTAATGTAATTTTTAGTAAAGAAATTACCAACATTTGCATCATTATACCTGCAGAACCGAGTAATATACTATTTTATATCTTTTTTAATGTAGCTTTTTCTTTGTCCTAAAGTTTCTATTGCCTCACTTTTTTGCATGCCTAATTTGCTGTCTGTGCTATATTCTTCTCCAACTATTCCAACGTATCTATTCTTTTCAGTCTCATTTTTTCCTAAAGAACTCCCTCTTGGAGTCCTCCTGTCTCCATCTGGAACACAGTTTTCATCCCAAGTCACCCCTTTGCTGCTGTCCTGGGTTGAATCCTCTCCTTCCTGGCTGCCATATCTTCTTTCATGAATTGCCTCCCGTTTTGTTGCAGCACGGCCTCCAGGTGACTTTCTAAGCAAGAGCTCATGGGGTAGGAGCATCCGCTGTTCCCCTAAGTGGCTATAATCAGACCTAGATCTTCATTTTCCTTGTTTTCTGTCCAGTATCTTCTTCCCACCCCCTGCTGTACCTGAATCCCAGGCCTCTCCTGGATTCTCTGGGAGGTCTCTACTGCTTGTGTGTACACATTACACCATGACTTCCTGACCCCTGGGAAAGCATTTACTCCTCCTCCATAACTTCTCATTTTCCAAAGGAGTGT
Source organism: Aepyceros melampus (assembly GCA_006408695.1). Classification (NCBI taxonomy): domain Eukaryota; kingdom Metazoa; phylum Chordata; class Mammalia; order Artiodactyla; family Bovidae; genus Aepyceros; species Aepyceros melampus. Next base: position 82,802 of record SJXQ01002297.1, read on the forward strand.
TTATACCTTTAAAAAATTCCTCTACTATCACTTTAGTGGGATCTTGGGAAAGGAAGGAAATAAGCACACGTGGTCAATCTGCTGTCTGTAACAACAGTCTGTTATTTCTCTTTAATCAGATTCTGACCAAAGCATCAAAGTGAGGATAAGCCTAAAATCAGCTCTTGGAGAAAATGCTGTGAGTATTCTAGATAGCACATCTATGCTTTTCAATGCATTCCCTTATTTAGGGCACAACAAGCCCATTTCAGTGCAGTTGAAAAGATGAAAGGGCACGTGGTTCTCTTAAAAAGCCCTAGATTCTGGCCTCTGGCATTTGAGTTGGTTTTTTCAGTAATACATTCCGTATTGAATTGGCTATGCCTCTGTTTTCCTTGTGACTCTGAAGGTATTATGAAGATCAGTGAGAAAAATCTAAAGTATTAAATACCTACCCTTCCAATTCACTCTAATCACAATTACTTGTATTTTTAAAAAATATATTTATGTGGCTGTGCTGGGTCTTAGTTGTGACGTGTGGGATCTCTGGCTGCAGCACGCAAACTCTTAGTTGTGGCATGTGGGATCCAGTTCCTTGACCAGAAACTGGACCCAGGCCCTCTGCTTTGGGAGCCTGGAGTCTTAGCCCCGGGATCACTAGGGAAGCCCCCATTGCTTGTATTTGAGGAAGAGGACATGTTTATATTTTTAGAGACTGCTTTCAGAAGTACTGTAGGCAGTTTGGCTTTGTTTTGTCTTAGTCAATCATCTAGGTACTAGAAGCTTGTTTTAATCTTAGACCCCAGCCTTGGACCTGCTGTATCAGAATTTGCACTTTAACAACCCCCCAGGGGGTTTGTAGACACAATAAAGACTGGAAAGCAACAATTCAGACCACTGTTTCTCAAGCTTGGCTCACACTGGAGTCATTCTGGATGTTTTTAAAAATATGAATGCTTCAGTCCCATTCCCAGAGATTCTGACTTACTGCTCTGAGGTGTGGCATCAAAACCCACTCCAGTATTCTTCCCTGGAGAATTCCATGGACAGAGGAGCCTGGCGGGCTACAATCCATGGGGTCACAAAGAGTTGGACATCACTGAAGCGACTTAGCATGCGTGCATCTGGCATTAAGTCATCAAAGTTCCCCAGGTGATTTTGATTACAGCACAGCTTGAGAACCACTGAGGCAGAGATGCATTTCTGGACCACAAAAAGTTTTACCGAAAATCAGATTACTTACACCTTATGCGGATTACTTTAATCAGCTATTGCTTTCTCCTAAACACCTGTCTCAGGTTATCCAGTTTGAAGCAATTTGTTTCGGGGAAAAAAGAGAGGAGAGGGCTGCCTCAGGCAGATGGAGATCAAAGGCATGGATGGAAGTGTGGCACCCAGGAGGCTTTGCTGGATTAGAGAACAACCTGGCATTATTGGATAAAACAGTCCAAGGTGCTACAGAAAATTGTTCTTTTCACTGGATAGAGTCAAAGATGGCATTTCTACCCCCATACTTTTCTTGGGAAGTTAACTATTGTCCAAGGCTCCACAGTAGTTGTAGTGTAATTTTCATACATAAGCAAAACATCTAAATATGAATAACATGTCGTCGTTGTTGTTTAGTCACTAAGTGATGTCCAACTATTTGCAACCCCATGGACCATAGCCTCCAGGCTCCTCTGTCCATGGGATTCTCCAGGCAAGAATACTGGGGTGGGTTGCCATTCTGTTCTCCAGGGGATGGCACCCCACTCCAGTACTCTTGCCTGGAAAATCCCATGGTTGGAGGAGCCTGGTAGGCTTCAGTCCATGGGGTCGCTAAGTCGGACCTGACTGAGCGACTTCACTTTCACCTTTCGCTTTCATGCATTGGAGAAGGAAATGGCAACCCACTCCAGTGTTCTTGCCTGGAGAATCCCAGGGATGGGGGAGCCTGGTGGGCTGCTGTCTATGGGGTCGCACAGAGTCGGACACAACTGAAGTGACTTAGCAATAGCAATCTCCAGGGGATCTTCCCAACCCAGGAATCAAACCTGGTCTCCTGCATTGGCAGGCAGATTTATTACCACTGAGCACCCAAGGAAGCCCATCGTAGGAGTAAAAAATGAAGATTTAAGAAACAAGTACAAAATGGAGGTGTATCACTTCTCAAACTCTGAAAGTTCAAGTTCCTATTTCTTAGCAATCATTGTCTCTGGGGTTATTTCTCCTTCTGTCCTATTTTTATTAGCTCTTCCTTGGACTGATAAAATTTAATTTTAATTTAAAGTTCCAGTAGATCAGGATTCTTTTCAATTATCTTCTTTTTTCTTGACGTGTTTTTTTCCCATGTTCTCTTTCCATACAGTGAGGGATTAGTAAATAGTCTTCAGAGGGGTGGATGGTGTAATATTCTGAGGTCCATTCACAGAGCAACAGGCTGCTTTGATGACAGTGGAGTTATACTTTTAGCCAGAGTAACTGTCCAGTTCAAGCTACTTCACAGCAAAGTCCACTTGGATCTTTGATACTATATTGAGAACTTAGCCTTTACTTTTTTAATATAGAAATAATAACCAGAATATTAGTCACCATGTTCAGTTCAGTCGCTCAGTCGTGTCCGACTCTTTGCGACTCCATGGACTGCAGCATGCCAGGCTTCCCTGTCCATCACCAACGGCTGGAGCTTGCTCAAACTCATGTCCACTGAGTTGGTGATGCCATCCAACCATCTGTTGTCCCCTTCTCCTCCTGCCTTCAATCTTTCCCAGCATCAGTGTCTTTTCCAGTGAGTCAGTTCTTCGCATCAAGTGGCCAAAGTATTGGAGTCTCAGCAGCAGTCCTTCCAATGAATATTCAGGGCTGATTTCCTTTCGGATGGACTGGTTGGATCTCCTTGCAGTCCAAGGGACTCTCAAGAGTCTTCTCTAACACCACAGCCATATTACTAATATTATTATTACTATTAAAGCAACTTTCCCAATAAATGAGTGATATCAAGCTGGACTCAATGTAGCAATCCTTTGAAATTTTTTTTATATAGAGCTAAAATTTTCTTTTGAAAATGTAACATTTTCAAATTGAAGTATAGTTGATTTAAAATGTGTTTGTTTCAGAGGCCCAGAAGCTGTTCAGTTATACACGTAGATATATATTTTTCAGACTCTTTTCCCTTATAGGTTATTACAAAATATTGAGTATAGTTCTCTGTGCTACACAGTATGTCCTTGTTGTTTATTTTATATATGGTAGTATCTGTCTGTTAATCCTAAATTCCTAATGTTTTCCTCCCCCCTTTCCCCTTTGGTAATCTAATTAGGTTTGTTTTCCATGTCTGTGGGTCTATTTGTTTTATAAATAAGTTTCTTTGTATCATTTTTTTAGATTCCACATATAAGCAATATCTTACGATATTTGTCTTTGGCTTGCTTGCTTCACTTAGTACCATGCTGCTGCTGCTGCTGCTAAGTCGCTTCAGTTGTGTCCGACTCTGTGCGACCCCAGAGACGGCAGCCCACCAGGCTTCCCCACCCTGGGATTCTCCAGGCAAGAACACTGGAGTGGGTTGCCATTTCCTTCTCCAATGCATGAAAGTGAAAAGTGAAAGGGAAGTCTCTGAGTCGTGTCACTCTTAGCGACCCCATGGACTGCGGCCCACCAGGCTCCTCTGTCCATGGGATTTTCCAGGCAAGAGTACTGGAGTGGGGTGCCATTGCCTTGTCCAGCTTCACTTAGTACCATAATCTCCTATAATTGTTTTTCCTAAAAGGGGGAAGAGAGGCAAGTTTTGTGCTATTCATGATCTCTACTGCCATCTACTGGAGGAAAGGGTGAATTTTTTTCTCTTTGAACAGGTTTTTCCTGGACTACACAAATTTTACACAAGCCATTGGTTTAGGACTGGAAAATAAGAATTACTTTGTCTACAAAAAGCTATTTTTTCCTTTGAACTTGAAGTTTCTTTTTCTTTTACACTTACACATGTCTGAGAACTTGCTATAAAAATAGTAAAAGGTCAGCATACTTGTCTACAGTATATGGATGTTTTAACCAAAACCAATGGCACACAAAACTCCCATCTATAAACCTGCCCTAGAGTGCTTATTTCAGCTTACTTTAAGTTAAATTCAAAGGACCAGTGAGCCCTGTGGTTCTTAAAGTGTTGGTGCTGGATCAGCAGCGTTAGCACCATGTGGGAGCTTGTTGCTGCTGCTGCTAAGTCCGGCTCTGTGCAACCCCATAGATGACAGCCCACTAGGCTCCTCTGTCCCTGGGATTCTCCAGGCAAGAACACTGGAGTGGGCTGCCATTTCCTTCTCCAATGCATGAAAGTGAAAGTGAAAGTGAAGTCGCTCAGTTGTGCCCAACTCTTTGCGACCCCATGGACTGCAGCCCATCAGGCTCCTCCGTCCATGGGATTTTCCAGGCAAGAGTACTGGAGTGGGGTGCCACTGCCTTCTCCGTGGGAGCTTGTTAGAGATGCAGAATTCCAGGTCTTCTCTGAGGCCTGGGCCCAGAGTTCAGTGATTTGACAAGCCCTCCAGGTGATGCCAGGGCACACTCAAGTTGGGGATCACCGACCTTATGCAGAGCTAGAATCTTTGGCATATTAGACAATTTAAAATTAACACACGTCGGGAAGTCCCTGGTGGTCCAGTGGTTGGAACTCTGAGCGCTCTCTGCTGAGGGTGTGTATTCAATCCCTGGACTGGGAACTAAGATCTCACAAGATGCATGGCATGGCCAAAAAAAAAAAAAAAGCTTGTGGAATATCAGGTTTTAATGACCCCATGATCTCTACTGAGCAGTGTTCTTGTTGTGAATTTGCAGTATGAATGGAATGACAACGAAATGTACTTGTTCCGGTCGTCTGTGGCATATGCCATGAGAAAGTATTTTTTAAACAAAAATGAGACCATTCCTTTTGGGTGAGTTAATGTGCTGTGCTCTCAATCAGTATTTCCTTTACTCTTGGATCGGTAAGTGTTATGCTTCAACTTTTATTCACGTGAAATTGAGAAAAAACCTCCTAACTACTATTAAATCTCATTGATGTCCTGGAATTAGGGCCACCTTTTTTTAGGGATGCTTGTGACTTATTTGACTTGTAGATGGAAGAGCTTTGTTATTATTAAATGGCCCTCTCCTCACCTCTTCCCCCCCACTTTCTCTCCTCTCCCTTTCTTTTCCCCAAATGCTCTCATGCACCCGCAGCACTGAAACCAAAAGGCAGAAATCTCTGCTTTTATTGAGCTTGTATTCTAATGTATCTGTTTTGTGTGTGTGTGTGTGTGTGTTATAGACAGTCAACAAAATATATAAATGAAATATAGTAGAATTTGATGGTGATAAGTGCTAGGGAGNCCCTCAGCACTGAAAACAAAAGGCAGAAATCTCTGCTTTTATTGAGCTTGTATTCTAATGTATCTGTTTTGTGTGTGTGTGTGTGTGTGTTATAGACAGTCAACAAAATATATAAATGAAATATAGTAGAATTTGATGGTGATAAGTGCTAGGGAGAACAGTTCAACAGGAAATGGGCAAGGGAGTGCTTGCTGTTTGTGTGCGCACGTGTGTGTGTGCGTGTGCTTGGGTGTGTGGGTGTGTGTGTGTAGGGTTCCATTTTAACTAAAATGGTCAAGGAAGACCTTGTTAGTATTTGAACAAATAGCTGAAACAGGAGAGAGAGTCAGAGGTACAGACCATGGGGAAAAATGTTGCAGCTTGAAAAATAGCAAGTAGAAAGATCCCGAGGAACAAGAATCCTTCACCTATTGAAGGCACAGCAAAGAGCCCAGTGTGGCTGGAGCAGAGTGAGCTAATAGAAGATAGGAGATGCGGTCGGGGCAGACAGGGCCATGGGGGTGGAAAGGCGAGAAGAAAGTTTGTGTGCGCCTCCAAAGCCATTCTAAGACCATTGACTTTCCTTCTGCATGAGAAACGCTCTGAACCACGTGGTCTGCCTTGGGGTTTGTTTTGTTTTGTTTTTTCAGTAAACGTTCATTGTTTTATTTATTTTTGGCTGCGCTGGGTCTTCATTGCTGTACGTGGGCTTTCTCTAGTTGTGGCAGGCAGGGGGCTACTCTTCGTTGTTGTGTGCAGGCTTCTTATTGCTGAGGCTTCTTCTTGCAGAGCACAGTCTCTAGGCACGAGGCAAGTGGGCTTAGTAGTTGGGGCTGGCTGGCTCTAGGGCACAGGCTCAATAGTTGTGGATCACAGGCTTGGTTGCTCTGTGGCATGTGGAATCTTCCTGGACCAGGGATCGAACCCCTGTCCCCTGCACTGACAGACAGCTTCTTATCCACTGTACCACCAGGGAAGTCCCTGCCTTGCATTTTATTAGAATCAGTCTCATCAGCTGTGAGAGCATAGTCTTGTCACATCCTCTATAAACCCCACTCCTCACCCTTACCTGTGGGGGCAACATGACAAGTTTTGCCAGGAGGGGCCCAGTTGGAAGATATCAGGGCACCGCCTCTGTCCATGGAAAGGAGCCATCGCTGCCCGCCATGTTATCACAGTCCTGGGTCACCAGTGATTCCTCGCTGATTCTTCCGCTACTTTGTTAGAAATATTTCTGTCACTGAAAAAAACTGTGGTTCTTATATGGTAGCAGAACCAATCATGCCAAGACTTGCTCTCACACCTTAGGGAGTTGAGTTCATGTGCTTTGGGCAGTGTCAAGGTTACTGGGACAGTGACATCCTTCCATGACGGGCCCTGCTCCAGGGCTCTCCAGTCTACCCTGTGATTGTCCCTCCATCTCCAGCAGCAGAAGCCTTCATTCTCTTCACAGTGGCCTCTGTGCCACCAGGGACAATGTTTCTTTTGTTTCTCCACAGGGAAGAGAACGTGTGGGTGAGTGACAAGAAACCAAGAATCTCCTTCAAGTTCTTTGTCACGTCACCCAACAATGTGTCTGAC